>CALNXK010000251.1:465000-562500 GCA_942486035.1 Porites lobata | reverse complement strand
GAAGACATGAGACTGATTAGAAAGAGGCCATCAATTTAAGAGGATCCGCGGCATAGTAAATGTAGTCAGGTACGTCGTTAAGGTGGCTGAACACAGTTATGTACTTCCAAAATAGGACTGGAAATGGCCAAGAGGTCCAGTCCAAGCCCATCGCTACTAACAGAGGGTTTTCTCTAATCGATGGCAATGGCCTTCTTGACGCGGCGCTTTATGATGTTATTTCCTTTGGATAGACCTGTAACATTGTGTGGGTTGATTTTGTGACCCGTTGAACGACAGGGCTGGAAATTTTCCCTCCTCTGCTCCTTATATGAGATGAAAATTTTCTGGAAATTTTCCAGATACACGCCTCCAACGTTGATTCTCGAGGTGGGGGGGAATAGATGGGCATGTTTGTGCGTGTGCTATTCCAAAAGTATAACGTGAATTATTATTATTCTTAGATATTATTACTCATTTTTTCCCGTTTCTGATTAGCTAGAATGCGGCCAGCGCAAATCTTTCAAACCAGCTAGCGTTGACCAGATTTGAGAGACGTTTTGGAATATCCAATAAAACAAAATCAATAGAATAAGCTATCGCCAGAAAAAAAGGGACATTAACCGAGACGTCCTGGGGCACAAGGATTCGTTAGCTCAGTTGTTTTTGTAAAGCTGGAGAAAATGGGCAAAAATTTTGATTTTTTTATACCAGGAACAAATAGCCCACCTATTGGACTAAAATGTGGCAAAAACATGAGAAACAATTAAGGAATTTATCTTGAAACGGCGTCTTTTCGGCATAATGTGTACGCCAGAAACTTATTTTCAAGTATTAAGTTAATCATAGGGATTTGTGATCCTGGTGCTCAGTTTCTAGTAAACTGTTTCGAAAAAATTGTTATGGCAACAAACAATAGCGGATTTAATTCAACCTACTTGCTTGTAAGTGAAGAGCGACAGGAAAGAGAAAGAAGAGCGACAGGAAAGAGAAAGAAGAGAAAGAAGAGAAAGGCAAAGAGCGAGAATTAACAGGCGAGCTAGCGAAGAGGATTCAAGTGGAAAATTTATGCAGAATCTGATACTTGTTTACTAATAGCTGAAGCTGATAGAGTTTTGTGTCATCTTGTGATGTTTTTACCTGTCTTTTTGCACTTGATCTACAAAATGAAATACAGCTGTTATCAACATTCTTTTGTTATTCTTGTTTATTGGGTTGTGGTTGAGAAAAGCACCGCTCGACAAAAAGAAATCGAAAATCATCGTTTTCAAAAAAAAAAAGGTACTCTTAGTAAGCTTACTTCGCCTTGCTGGAGTATGCGATCAGTCTTAAGCGATTCTGCCGTTACTTGATGGGTTTCCGAACTGCATATATCTCGACCAGTAAGCTTGAGTAATTGCATTGCATTTGGTGTGTTTTATTCTGGTTTCATGGTTATGCCGTCATTTTACGCACATTTGTAAGATTTGAGACAATTTATCTGACCTGGTGAAGAACTTAAAAAGTCTTTAGACATTTTCTGATCGCATTTAGAAAGAAAACGTCCTGAAAAATAGTTTAGTTATCCTATTTTTTGTAAGAAGAAAGCTTTGAGCGATATTCTTTTTTTTTGTTTTTAACCTGTTGCCAGGTTTTTCTGTTCTTATTATTATTACTGGCTGAGAAAAAAGCCTAAGAAATACTTCCTGTAAAAATCAGCGGTAATTCCTTACCCACGCGTGCATAGTCATTAGTGTGTGAGCTTCAGCTGTGTTGTGTAGTTCCGTACTAGAGGTTAAAACTGTTTGGAATCCTCAACCATCCTAGTTGTTAATAAAGATTATTACATGGTGTCAGAAGTAAAGCACGAGAAGTAAATTCTGCGACAGAAGAGTGAGGTTTGGAACGAAGACAGAACGCAAAGTCCAGCTATTGACATCGGCGATTTGGAAAAGTACATCTCCCAAAAAACGGCAGCTGGAGAAGAAAATCTCCGCCACGTGCAGATAGAGGAAGAAAACGCACTCGAAGGAAACGGAAATACACTGGCAGAAGACATTAAATGATGGAAATACTACTGAAGGAAACGCCGAAAATACGGATGAAGACGACTTCGCGATTACAAATGAAATGGCATTCCATTTAGGCCTGCCTTCCCCGGAACCACTCGATCTGCGAGGCGGAAACTTCTCAGAAAACTTGAAGAAGTTAAAACAAAAGTACAAAAATTACGAAATTGCAACTGGCATAAACATGGAGGAAAGTGCAACCAGAGTAGCTACGCTGCAAACAGTCATTTGCAACGATGCTATCGATGTTTTTAACACTCTGACATGGGATACAGAAGGTGATGACAAAAAAATCGACAAAGTATCGGAGAAACTCGAGGAATACTGTGAACCAAGGAAAAATGTCAGTTACGAGAGATACAAGTTCTTTTCAAGCGGCCCAGAAAAGTGGCGAAACCATTGATCAATATGTTACTGTGCTGAGAAAGCTGAGTGAAACATGTGGATTCAGTACATTGAAGAACTCCCTTATCAAAGATAGAATTGTACTTGGCATCTGTGACACCAAGACAACAGAGAGATTACTCATTTCAGACCTCACCCTGGAAAAGGCAATAGATAAGGTTCGATCTGCAGAGGCAACAGAAATACAACAAAGAGACATGGCAAACGACCCAGCCGTGCATGGAATTGGAGTGGCAAAGAAAAAACCACCATTCAGAAAGGAACCCCCAGCTAACGAATATAGGCCTAGCTCAAGCAAGATATTTAATTACAGAAATCGTGGCACAAGACATGGTGTAAGAGAATGCCCAACATATGGCAAGACATGTCACAATTGCAAGAAACAGCATTATTTCCAGAGCATATGCTTGTCACAAAAAGACGTCCATTGACTAATGGCAGACAAAGAAGAGGAGAATGACTGTGAGCCTCCACTGTTTGTAGGAGCAGTCATTACAGAAGTTCAGATTCAGAAAGACGAGTGCTATGTGACTTTACCGGTACAGGGACATCTCATGCGACAAAAAGTGGACACTGGTTCGCAAGTGAACATTATGCTACTAAAGGAACTCTAGAAGATTGAAGGGGACAACCCCCAAATGGATCTGTGAAACCAAAAACTGATAAGATAATCTAAAGGTACTAGGAATCATAAAATTGCCTGTGAAATGCAAGTCAGCTGTTGAACAAGAGCTAACGTTCCATGTAGTGGAAACAAATCAGCCAGAATTACTGGGACTTCGTTCCTCGCAGAACTTGGGTCTAATTAAAGTTATCACGGCAGCAAAAACAGAAAGGGAAGAAACCGCCACTGGTAATGGCAGCCAAACTACAAGGACATCTCAAGAACTGAAAGAAGAGGTCCTTCAGAAATATGCACAAGTCTTTACTGGTCTGGGTCGTTTAGAGAAAAGTTACCACATTTTAATTGATCCAACTGTTTCACCAGTTATAAATGCTCCTAGAACAATACCAGCCGCACTTCGAAAGAGAGTGAAAGCAGAGTTGGATGACATGGAGAAGCGAGGAGTGATACGCAAAGTCAACGAACCCACTGACTGGGTTAATTCAAGGGCCATTGTTGAAAAGCCTGACGGTAGTTTGCGCATTTGTTTGGATTCAAGACTTCTGAACAAGGCTGTAAAAAGAGAACATTTTCAACTACCCACCACTGAAGATATCACGACCCGTATGGCAAACGCAAAATAGTTTACCAAGTTAGATGGAAATCGAGGCTATAGGCAAAAACCACTAGATGAGGAGAGTAAACGTCTTACCACCTTCAATACGCCATTCGGAAGGTTTTGCTATGAAGTTACCCCATTTGGCATTAAATCTGCTCAAGAAGGTTTTCAGAAGCGAATGAGTCAATACTTTGGTGACCTGGAAGGTGTTGAAACTGACATTGATGACATAATTGTACAGGCTGACACTGAAATGAAACATGGCTGTCGTCTAAACTCAGTTCTGAATCGATGTAAGAAGTTTAACTTGACAATAAATTAAGTGTCTTAACTGAGAATGGAGGTCCCGTTCTGAAGTTTTTTGATGTACAAAAACCAGTAACCATCAGTAGCGATGCCTCACCTACAGGCCTCGGCGCGGTCTTACTGCAAGACAATTGTCCCGTGGCTTACGCATCAAGATCTTTAAGTGAGGCCGAATCAAGATATGCGCATGGAACTCTTGCCAGTTCAGTTCAGCCTGGAGCGCTTCAACCAATACACGTATGGAAAGAAAGTGCGCGTAGAATCAGCGCCCAAACCCCTGGAGATAATTGCGAAGAAGCCCTAAGCGACAGCACCACCCAGACTACAAAGAATTCTGCTCAGAATGCAAAAGAACGACTGCAGACTAGAATCCAATTCAAGCCTTCCAGTCTCAAAACCCAAACTTGAAGAAATACGAGAGGAAAGCAAATCAAACGTGGTGGCCAGAAACAATGGCCTGTGTCAGTAACAGTTACCGCCTGTATTGGGACATGAGATATGAACTGTCTGAACTGAACGGTATCATTCTAAGGAGTGGGATAATTCTTATCCCTACCTCTATGCGGAAGGAGATGTAAGAGAGAATTCGTCAAGGCCACATGGGCATAGAGAAATCCAAGCGGCGAGCACGAGATGTGTTTTACTCGCCTTGGATGGATTCTGAAATTCACGAAAAGATCGCAAGATGCAGTATATGCCAAAAACACCAAGGACTCTACACAAGCCTCTAGGCTTTTGCGTTGTTGAAAGGAATTCTTCGATGTGTTTGATGAACGGGACTCACATTTCCATCGATATGCAGCTTAACTTCAACATTCTTCATTTTTCTAAGACCAGTGAACAGACTAGGATACCGCTGGAATACGTTTTTCTCCACTGATACAGCATTTGCAATCTGAAGTATTCCTAACTCTGTGGCCGTGGCGTATCCCAGAAGAGACGTTCCACTCTCCACCACAAGAAATTCAGCGTCGACTGTACTACACTTTGATTCAGTGAGGGCTGAGAACTTTCCTATCATGGGAAGCGGGGCAGATGAATTGAAGGCATAGACCCTTGTACCGCAGGGTTGCAGATCGACACCAAAAACTTTAACTGCATTGGAACTTACAATGTTTACACTCAACCCAGAGTCTACCAAGAACTTGCACACAACACCGTTCACTTTCAAAGAGACAAAAGGAGCACTGACCTTTGAGGCGGGGACTTCTATCCTAAATGCATACTCATCATCAGAGCTCGACAAGGTCTCACGTTCCTCACATTCTGCTTTCAATCGGTTAACATTTGGTTTTTTCTTTTCCTTGAGATTACCACGTCCACGGGACTGCTTTCCTTTTCGGGAATTTCGGGTCTCACGTGACTTTTGCGTGCAGCATTTCGCATAGCGAACATATTTATGACAGCCGTTGCACTTGCGATTTCGCGCGGGACAACCCGTCTTCGAGTCGTGTGGCCAAATTCCACCGCAATTGAAACAATTTTTCTCGGCTGTGATGGAGTAGGAAGCACAGCGTTAGCCACATTTCCCGACGATTCGATATCCTTTGCTTGCGTTTCCGAGATTTCCAGAGCTCGTGCCTCATTCAATAAGGTCTCAAGTGTCATGGTTGTATCTCTCAAAGCCTTGCGACGAAGACGCTTTGATGAACAGGATAAAATAATCTGCGATTTAATTTTCTTGTCGACGTCCCCAAATTCACAAGAAGCAGATAATTGACAAAAACGAGAGCGAAATGCATTAATGGACTCTCCTGTGTTCTGTCGGGCTTGACGAAACGTATAAATTTCATACTCGACATTCTTCTTCGGGTCGAAATATTCCGTGAGCTTTTCTTTTGCCGTAGCAAAATCGTCACCTGTGTCCACTAAAGTTTCAAAAATCTCTCACACTTCTTCTCCGGCGTGGTAAAGAAGCAAAGCTCGCTGTCTTTTCTTACCAGTGGTGGCAGCAGCGACGAACAGATTTCCAAGACGTGTGATCCACTTTCGCCAGCGTTGAGCGATTGCACCATCAGCATGGATATCAAAAGGATCGACGTTTGGAAGAGCGAAGGCTATCATAAAATCGGCAAATCTATCACAAAGACCTTTCCAGTTACCTGCAACAACGTTCCATCCTCGTCGCCAATGTAATGGGTTGCTATTCTACACAAAGTGAATTAGCAAGACACGACAGTCGAGCACATGTTCAACAACTCACTATATTCTCTACAACCCCGGCATGCTTCGCGCGTCATGCCACACGTGACGTAAACATTACAGATTCCACTCTTTTTCAGTGGAACTTGGATTCTGGATTCCATTCCTTGGTGGGATTTCGGAGTACTTGACTGAGCTCTGTTCTGGATTCCAAAGCCCTGGATTCCGGATTCCACGAGCAAAATTTTCCGGGATTCTGGATTCTACAAGCAAAAATTTCCCAGATTATAGAATCCGGATACCCTTACATGACGCAAAGTATTAGTCAAACATTTTCATACCTGTTCACGCATATTTAATTAAGCAGTGGGAAATTTACTTTTCTTGTAACATTCGATTTTAAAATGTGATGGATCGGAGTAACTTTTGGTCAATGCAGCTTTTTCAGACTGGACCTCATTTTAAACTAGAAGAGGTCTGGTTCTGAAAATAAATTTTTTCGTCTTGACAAAACAGACTGAACACGAATGTTCAGGGCAGTGGGAAATTAAATGAAGCTTGGAAAGGTATCTTTTACTTGCTGAACTAATTTTTGAACAATATATATCATTGGCGAAGGGAAAAAGAGAACTTTAACATAGTTTTGTTGGGAAAATGAAGCATGTCTTACCTAAAAGTAGAAAGTATTTGAACAACTGAGAATTTTGCTGTGACAGCAGCCGGTACTGTCACGCAACGCAAATTGAACATTTGGCTGAATTTGAGTTGAAACCTTCAATTCTGAATCGCTATGTGCCGCAAGTATTAGCGCATAACTAGACAAAATAGCTATCAATCTTTAACAAAAACATGTTTTTAGGTCTCACTTAGGTGTCACATTGGAGAATTTCCTGATGATTTTGAGGCATTTATTCGTGTAATTTGCTTTCTTAATTGGATTAGTGAAATAAAGACGACCAGTTTTTGCTGATTACGGAAAGATAATGCCTAAATGGTACTGGAAGAGTAAGAAGAAGTAAAATGCTTCCAAATGAGTGCAAATAGTCTAGGATTTGATGACCCGAAGTACTTTTAAGCGATCGTTAAAAAACCTGTATAACAGAGACTACAATTTGCATATTTTAGCCGCTAACGGTCGTCCAGCAATAAAATGCTAGGAATGGCAGTAAAATAAACAATTTCCTCATTCTAACGTCACTTTCGTTACTACGATTTATAGTAGTATTGATGGTAAAAATATAAGGCAAAAGCTTTGTCGAGTCCGAAATCGAGTGGAATGCTTTTAGGTAGACTGCCTCTTAATAGAAAATAGAAAACGGCTACCGAAATGCAGAGATACTTTCGAGAACGAGAGCAATGTAAAACGTTCATCGGATAGAGAGGAAGAGGAGGAGGAGACGTTTCTGCGAATGGCAGTGAAGATAAAGACGCACCCAAGAGAGCAACAACGACACTGAAAACGACAGTCAGGAAACAGAAAGTAGTAGCCCTGAAACGTCTACAACCATACACTCTTAAAATTCCTGTGAAAATTTTGAGAAGTCTAATGTGTACGGGACATTGATCATGAAATGTCCTAAATGTTCTTCGCATGATTACCACAAAATTTGTCCTATATGCGATCACCAGATCCCCGAAGAGGAAAATTACATCAAAGAGGGCTTACATCGGTGTCACGATTGTGGAGCCATAACACACAAAAACGCGAAGACGTCGAAAGCCAGTTTTTATTCCCTTTTCAAAGAGGAGGACGAAAACTGTATTTCGTGTCTGTTTCTTTTTTTGCTAGCGTTAATTATTCGCGTGTTTTAATTGATCCTTGTCAAGTTATTAATTGTTTTGTGTTTTTATAATAATAAGACAAGGTTCTCCCTTAGGTTTTTTTACTGTGAATGAAATTTGTATGCAACTGTGGGCTTGTTAACTCGCATAATTAAACGACTTTAACAGAGGGTGAATTGACAAGACCATAAGCTAACCAAGGGCTGAGACTTCAATAGTTAGTCGTTTCCACGAGATAGAACGGAGAAAATGGTTTTGTTATTTACAGTCCGTCAAAATTGAAATAAAGAGTTTTCAGCTCCACTTTCTGTGTGTGTGTTTTGTTTGTATATTCGACTTTTTTTTAGTGCTAAATAGAAGACATGGGCCGTTTCTCGTGACTGATGTCCTTTGGACATTCAATGGATCATCGTAAGACAAAACAATAACAACTAACCATATGCTAAATCTTGTACTTTCAGAATATTATTTCTTTTCCTCAGGGTATATAAGGCTTGTTCTGCAAGCTCCCTTATGTCAAGTTTAATGCACCGGCATATGTGGGCAACTCCTCTTACGACGGGTCTGAGGCTGTTCCCATGGGAAGTCCACCCGGAGGGTGGTAACTGTAGAGAGTTTTACCGGCGACTACAGGCTAAGTTCGCTTG
The DNA here is from genome assembly GCA_942486035.1 of Porites lobata. Taxonomy (NCBI): domain Eukaryota; kingdom Metazoa; phylum Cnidaria; class Anthozoa; order Scleractinia; family Poritidae; genus Porites; species Porites lobata. The sequence goes on along the minus strand of CALNXK010000251.1, from coordinate 553,968 downwards.
AGGGACCGAGTTATCTGCGGGATATCAGGTTCGGGCAGATGGAACTCTTTATCCTTGGCCGGAAGCCCATCTAGAAGAGGGAAACTTCGAACCCAAACCAGGCTTGGAAAGGGATGGGCTCCGTCAGGCTTCATTTGCCCATGATACGCTACATGAAATTACAACCATTTCTCAATCCATACCGGATCGGTCGTCGCCCGGGTCAAAAGGGACCGCACCTTCCGTTGCTCAGCAGGACGGAGATGAGAAGTATGCGACTGGGGTAACAACTAGCAAGATACGTGTCAGAAACAATATCACTATTGGCGCCTGGAACGTGAGAACCTTGCGAATGGCAGGCAAATTGGAAGAATTGTCGTTTGAGCAGGTACCGCTGGAACATTTTAGCATCTTTGGTCTCTGCGAGGTACGATGGAAAAACTTTGGCGAGACATCCACTGAGGAGGGTCTTAAATTATACTTCAGTGGCAAGGAGGACAAACACGAACAAGGCGTTTAATTTCTTGTTCACATCGTGAACACTGTCATGATCTGCTGTCCAGTCTCAAGCAGGCTTATCACCATCCGCTTGAGGTCAAGTCCATTTAACATCACAATTATACAGGCCTGCGCCCCTAACCCGGACTATGATGATGATGATGCAGTTGAGGACTTCTGTGACCATCTGCAGGAAATCTTGGACCAGTCCCCTGAGAAAGACATCCTTGTTGTGTTAGGCGACTGGAATGCCAATGTAGGAGAGAATGCATTCAAAAACTGGAAAGGCACTTGTGGACGCTACTGCAACCCAGAGACAAACGAGAGAGGTCTAAAGCTTCTGGAGTCTGCTTGCGACAACGATCCTGTGCTGGCGAATACACTTGGCAAACACAAAGTATCCAGAAGATGGACATGGCACAGTCCAAATGGAGGATACCATAACCAGATTGATTATATAATGGTTAGGACGCGCTTCATGACCAATGTAAACACCGCTAAGACAAGAAGCTTCCCAGGAGCTGACATAGGAAGCGACCATGATTTAGTGATGATGTCTTTTCGGCTACCTTTAAAGAAGATAAAAATGCAGGGCCCCACAAGGGTTAAGTTCGATCTTGAGAAGCTCAAAGACACTCAAGTTGCTGATACCTTCCAAGCAATGATTGGTGGTAAATTTTGTGCACACTTACCTTGCTTGATGTAGATGACACAGAAGTGGACACACTCGTTAACACCTTCAATAAAGCAATGACTGAAACAGCTAGTGAAATCTTAGGCAAACGCAGAGCAGTCAAAAGACCGTGGGTCACAACGGGCACCCAGATCTATGGAAAGAATGAAGAGCACTGAAGAAGGGGAGGTACGAGACAGCAGAAGGGGCAAGAAAGTACAGAGCAATTAACCAGAAAATTAAGAAGAGCATAAAAAGGTAAAAGAGTCTTGGATTGATGTACAGTGTCAAGATGTTTAAGATAACATCGGGAAGAACAATAGCAAAAAAGCAAATCAGCTGGTAAAAACTCTGACTATTACAAAAAGAGGGAAGACCAACACCATACAGGACAAAGACGGGAAATGCCTTAGCGAAACTAACGACATTATAAAGAGGTGAAAACAATACTTTGCAGAACTGTACAGCCACACAGTTGTAGGTGACCGTAGGTGACACTAGTAACCGACACTGCGAAGTAGCCAATCTTGAGGGAAGAGGTCGAAGCAGCTGTGAAATCGCTCAAGAAGGGAAAATCTCAAGGGATAGACAATATCCTGGGAAAGCTGGTACAGGCAGGAGTAGATGCCGTGATGAGTGCCTTGCGTAAAATCTGCAATAAGATATGGCAGACAGGAGAGTGGTCCATACCATAGACTCAGTCTCTTATCATCACCCTTTCCAAGAAAGGCAACCTTCAACAGTGGAAGAACTACCTCACGCTCAGCCTAATATGCCACCCAAGTAAAGTCCTGCGGAAGGTGCTGTTAAATAGGCTGAAGCCTCAGGCAGCATCGATCATCGCAGAAGAACAGGCAGGTTTCCGATCAGGTCGCAATGCGACAGAACAGATCTTTAGTCTTAGGACACTGTGCGAGAGGTACCTCTAACATCAACAAGACCTCTATCGCGTCTTTATTGATTTTAATAAGGCGTTTGACAGAGTATGGCGTAAAGCCCCTTGGTCTACTATGAGGCTTTATAACCTTGACGCCAACCTTATGCAATTCGTTGAAAACCTCTACAACAAGGCTACTAGTGCAGTCTACCTTAATGGTGGCATATGAGACTGGTTCAGAACCACAGTCGGAGTCAGGCAAGGCTGTCTACTCTCACCGACTCTCTTCAACATCTTTCTGGAGAGAAGTATAACTGTCGCACTAGAAGATCACCAAGGAACAGTCAGCATCGGAGGCAGAACAATTACCAACTTACGCTGCTGATGACATTGATGTCCTGGCAGGAAACGAGGAGGAACTAGCTTCTCTGGTAGATCGCCTGGATAAGACCTCTGTAGCCTTTGGCATGAAAATTAGTGCAGAGAAAACCAAACTGATGACCAATAACGCGAATGATATCAGCATTGACATCAAAATCAACTCTGAAAAATTGGACAAGGTTGACAGCCTCAAGTATGTGGGCGCAGTCGTCACAGATCAGGGTTCCAAGGTTGAAGTACTGTCCAGAATTGCACAGACAACAGAAGCACTAGCGAGACTGAAGACCACCTGGAACGATAAGCATATCTAAGCCGAAAGATCAGACTAATGCGCTCCCTGGTTATCTCAGTACTAATGTACACCTGCGAAACCTGGACATTGACAGCGGAAATCCTGACGAAATTGCAGGCCACTGAGATAAGATGCTTTAGGAAACTGCTTGGCATCTCATACAGAGACCACATCACTGACCATGCAGTCAGAGACAGAATCAGGCAAGCCATTGGGCCCTTTAATGATATCTTGACCACGGTAAAGAAACGCAAGGTAAAGTGGTTTGGGCATGTATCAAGATCAGCACGGCTTGCCAAGACAATTTTACAAGGAACAGTGCAAGGAGGGAGAAGAAGGGGCCGACAAAAGAAGTGTTGGGAGAATAATATCTGAGTGGACAGGGTTGAGGTTTTGCAACGCCCTAAGAGAAGCTGAAAACAAAATCAAAGGAGGGAAAGGGTTGCTATGTCCGTGGTGCCCAACGTTCACCATGACTACGGGATAGGTGCATGGAGCATTAGTCACATTATTCATAAAAAGCGACTGTTACCATCTGTCCGTGTATTACTGGTACTGTGTGTGTATCTCAGCCGTTCAGTAAAAACCTGCAAATGTACGGATCAGTTACGTTTCTCGTGTGTAACCATATGAAGCTGTGTGCATACTGATGATATTTAATATACTCGATATATTTAATACTCGTGTTGTGTTTAAGTCTTGGTAATGAGCAACGGAAAAAAATACAAAACTTTAAACTTACAGCAGCTTTAACATAGGGAGATTCCAAAACGAACGAGACGAAAGCTGTGCAATTTCGTTGTTTTCAAGATCCCTGGAAAAGTAACTTATTTTAGACATTTATTTTAAACCTGACCGGTACATGAAGAACCAATCAACGCACGTCTCTTGTCAGCCAGTGTAATCGCAAACTAGTGACGAGTTTCTTTTGCAGACTCGCCAAAATTTCTCGTAAATTTACTTTACATTCTCAAAACTTTTTCTCGAAACATTTAATAAAATGGGTATGAAGTTAAAAACTGAAATATATCGATTTTTAAAAGCACAAATAGACGCCTTATTTGGTAGTAAGTAATCTTCTTGTCCGCTTATTTTTTGTTAACTTCGCGAAGGAGAAAGCAAAGCAATATATAATGAAGCTGACAAAGAGGTAAAGAGAATTCGTGACGATATTTCCCGCTTGCAACTGTTGTCCCTCTGGTACTCAACGACATGCAACTAGTTATATTTAACTGACACTTGTACTCCTAGCCTAACAGCTAACCAACAGCTAAATTCTGCAAGTTCAGTGTATGAAGTTTTCCCCAGTCTATTAGTTATATATTATTCATAAAAACAACTGTAAGCGTCAGTTCCTGTGGTACCGCTACACCATGTATGTACTTGTGCTATTTAAATTCTAGCTAGTGTTAAGTCGCACGTTAATTAGGAACTCGTATGCATAATAAGACTAAGTTACTAGCTTGTAATCACTTGTAACCGTGTGCATACTGATGAGATGTATAATAGTAGTATACGTAGTAATCCTGTGGAGAATTTGTTCTTGATCATTAGCAAGAAAAATGAACAAACATTGAAACTTACAGGTTCTCCAGCTTAGGGAGATTTGAGAACGCTCCAGTCAAAATCTTTGCAATTTTGTTGTTGGAGAGGGATCTGCCAAAATAAGTTCTTAACTTCATGACAACAATAATTTATATGCTGCAAATTTGTATTTTCTTTGAGCTCTAGTTTTTAACGGAGAAGAAGACTTTGAGCCTGACTAGAAAGGCCATTAATTTCAGAGGAACATCCTTTACGCAGCATAGTAAATGCAGGCAGGTACTTAGTTAAGGTGGCTGAACACAGTTACATGTTTCCAAAACAGGATTGGAAATTACCGGGAGGTCTAGTCTAGGCTCGTCGCTACTTACAGAAGGTTTTCTTTGTTTGATGGTAACCGGACCTTCTTGACGCGGCGCTTGATGATGTTATTTTCCCCGGATAGAACTGTAACATTGCATAGGCTGATTTCCTGACCCGATACACGACAGTGCTCGCAATTCTCCCTCCCCCGCTTCTCATTCGTGGTGAAGATTGTTTGCAAAATTTCGAGATACAAGCATTGAAAGTTGTTTGTCGAGGTGAGGGGAATAGAGGAGCATATGTGCCCGTGCACTATTCTAGAAGTCTCGGAATAGTAGGCCCTGGTACCGCAGGACGCAGGACATTCACATATTTGGATTAACAAAATGAACAATATACTGTGAAAAATGTTCATGCTTTTGTTCCAGTTTTTGTCTATGCTATTACTATGCTCATTTTCAGATTAAAAGAATTATTTCAAGTGAAAAATGGTATAACTACGTCGTTTTTTTTTTTTTTTTGAAAATGCTCAAAATTTGGGTCGGTCGGACGAAGGTAAGCGGAGAGAAAAAAAGAGGATGGCCTTAGCAAAGAAAAAAAAATCAAACTTACAGCCGTTCTAACTTAGGGAGATCCCAAAACGCCTCAGGTGAAAGTTGTACAATTTCGTTGTTTTCAAGATTCCTGCAAAAATAATTTATTTAAGACATTCATGTTAACAATGACCAGTACATCAGAACCAATCAACGCAGGTCTCTTGTTAGCCAGTTTTAATAGTAGCTAGTGACGAGTATCAGCTTTCTTTTGCAGACTCGTCCGAATTTCTCGTACATGTACTTTACATTTCCGAAGCTTTTACTCGAAACATTTAATAAAATGTGGATAAGTTAAACAGCTGAAATATCGATTTAAGCCCAAAGAGACGACTTATTGCGTAGTAAGTCATCTTCTTGTCCGCTTAGCTTTTTTTAGTTTGGCGAAGGAAAAGCAAAGTAATATACAGTGAGTCTGATAGAGAGATAGAAGGAATTGCTGGCGATTTGTCCTGTTTGCAATTTTTGTCCCTCTGATACTCAAAGGATCATCATAAGCTTGAACGATGTGCCGTTAATCATATTTTTTGTTAAAATTGACACAGGTGCTCCTAGCCTAACAGCTAATCAAGAGCTAAATTCTGCAAGTTCAGTGTATGACTTTTTTCCCAGTTTATTAGTTATATTATTCATAAAAGCGACTGTAAAGGTCTGTTCGTGTGGTACCGTTACAACGTGTGTATCCTTGTGTTATTCAAATCCTAGCGTTAAGTCACCCGTTAAGTAACAACTCGTATGTATGAGACTATGTTACTAGTGTGTAATCACATGTACCCGTGTGTATACTAATGAAGTGTATAATAGTAGTATACGTAGTTATCATGTGCAGAATTTGTTCTTGAACATTAGCAAGAAAAATGGACGAACATTAAAACTTACAGGCTCACTAGCTCAGCGAGATTTGAGAACGTCCTAGGCAAAAGCTGTGCAATTTTTCTATTGGACAGTGATCTGCAAAAATAAGTTATTTACTTCATTAAGAAAACACTAATTTAAATGCTGCAAATTTGTATTTTCTTTGCGTTGTAATTTTTAACGGAGAAGAAGACATGAGACTGATTAGAAAGAGGCCATCAATTTAAGAGGATCTGCGGCATAGTAAATGTAGTCAGGTACGTCGTTAAGGTGGCTGAACACAGTTATGTATTTCCAAAATAGGACTGGAAATGGCCAAGAGGTCCAGTCCAAGCCCATCGCTACTAACAGAGGGTTTTCTCTAATCGATGGCAATGGCCCTCTTGACGCGGCGCTTTATGATGTTATTTCCTTTGGATAGACCTGTAACATTGTGTGGGTTGATTTTGTGACCCGTTGAACGACAGGGCTGGAAATTTTCCCTCCACTGCTCCTTATATGAGATGAAAATTTTCTGGAAATTTTCCAGATACACGCCTCCAACGTTGATTCTCGAGGTTGGGGGGAATAGATGGGCATGTTTGTGCGTGTGCTATTCCAAAAGTATAACGTGAATTATTATTATTCTTAGATATTATTACTCATTTTTTCCCGTTTCTGATTAGCTAGAATGCGGCCAGCGCAAATCTTTCAAACCAGCTAGCGTTGACCAGATTTGAGAGACGTTTTGGAATATCCAATAAAACAAAATCAATAGAACAAGCTATCGCCAGAAAAAAAGGGACATTAACCGAGACGTCCTGGGGCACAAGGATTCGTTAGCTCAGTTGTTTTTGTAAAGCTGGAGAAAATGGGCAAAAATTTTGACTTTTTTATACCAGGAACAAATAGCCCACCTATTGGACTAAAATGTGGCAAAAACATGAGAAACAATTAAGGAATTTATCTTGAAACGGCGTCTTTTCGGCATAATGTATACGCCAGAAACTTATTTTCAAGTATTAAGTTAACCATAGGGATTTGTGATCCTGGTGCTCAGTTTCTAGTAAACTGTTTCGAAAAAATTGTTATGGCAACAAACAATAGCGGATTTAATTCAACCTACTTGCTTGTAAGTGAAGAGCGACAGGAAAGAGAAAGAAGAGCGACAGGAAAGAGAAAGAAGAGAAAGAAGAGAAAGGCAAAGAGCGAGAATTAACAGGCGAGCTAGCGAAGAGGATTCAAGTGGAAAATTTATGCAGAATCTGATACTTGTTTACTAATAGCTGAAGCTGATAGAGTTTTGTGTCATCTTGTGAAGTTTTTACCTGTCTTTTTTGCACTTGATCTACAAAATGAAATACAGCTGTTATCAACATTCTTTTGTTATTCTTGTTTATTGGGTTGTGGTTGAGAAAAGCACCGCTCGACAAAAAGAAATCGAAAATCATCGTTTTCAAAAAAAAAAAGGTACTCTTAGTAAGCTTACTTCGCCTTGCTGGAGTATGCGATCAGTCTTAAGCGATTCTGCCGTTACTTGATGGGTTTCCGAACTGCATATATCTCGACCAGTAAGCTTGAGTAATTGCATTGCATTTGGTGTGTTTTATTCTGGTTTCATGCTTATGCCGTCATTTTACGCACATTTGTCAGATTTGAGACAATTTATCTGACCTGGTGAAGAACTTAAAATGTCTTTAGACATTTTCTGATCGCATTTAGAAAGAAAACGTTCTGAAAAATAGTTTAGTTATCCTATTTTTTGTAAGAGGAAAGCTTTGAGCGATATTCTTTTTCTTTGTTTTTAACCTGTTGCCAGGTTTTTCTGTTCTTATTATTATTACTGGCTGAGAAAAAAGCCTAAGAAATACTTCCTGTAAAAATCAGCGGTAATTCCTTACCCACGCGTGCATAGTCATTAGTGTGTGAGCTTCGGCTATGTTGTGTAGTTCCGTACTAGAGATTAAAACTGTTTGGAATCCTCAACCATCCTAGTTGTTAATAAAGATTATTACATGGTGTCAGAAGTAAAGAACGAGAAGTAAATTCTGCGACAGAAGAGTGAAGTTTGTGAACAAAGACAGAACGCAAAGTCCAGCTATTGACATCGGCGATTTGGAAAAGTACATCTCCCAAAAAACGGCAACTGGAGAAGGAAATCTCCGCCACGTGCAGATAGAGGAAGAAAACGCACTCGAAGGAAACGGAAATACACTGGCAGAAGACATTAAATGATGGAAATACTACTGAAGGAAACGCCGAAAATACGGATGAAGACGACTTCGCGATTACAAATGAAATGGCATTCCATTTAGGCCTGCCTTCCCCGGAACCACTCGATCTGCGAGGCGGAAACTTCTCAGAAAACTTGAAGAAGTTCAAACAAAAGTACAAAAATTACGAAATTGCAACTGGCATAAACATGGAGGACAGTGCAACCAGAGTAGCTACGCTGCAAACAGTCATTTGCAACGACGCTATTGGTGTTTTTAACACTCTGACGTGGGATACAGAAGGTGATGACAAAAAAATCGACAAAGTATCGGAGAAACTCGAGGAATACTGTGAACCAAGGAAAAATGTCAGTTACGAGAGATACAAGTTCTTTTCAAGCGGCCCAGAAAAGTGGCGAAACCATTGATCAATATGTTACTGTGCTGAGAAAGCTGAGTGAAACATGTGGATTCAGTACATTGAAGAACTCCCTTATCAAAGATAGAATTGTACTTGGCATCTGTGACACCAAGACAACAGAGAGATTACCCATTTCAGACCTCACCCTGGAAAAGGCAATAGATAAGGTTCGATCTGCAGAGGCAACAGAAATACAACAAAGAGACATGGCAAACGACCCAGCCGTGCATAAAATTGGAGTGGCAAAGAAAAAACCACCATTCAGAAAGGAACCCCCAGCTAACGAATATAGGCCTAGCTCAAGCAAGATATTTAATTACAGAAATCGTGGCACAAGACATGGTGTAAGAGAATGCCCAACATATGGCAAGACATGTCACAATTGCAAGAAACAGCATTATTTCCAGAGCATATGCTGGTCACAAAAAGACGTCCATGGACTAATGGCAGACAAAGAAGAGGAGAATGACTGTGAGCCTCCACTGTTTGTAGGAGCAGTCATTACAGAAGTTCAGATTCAGAATGACGAGTGCTATGTGACTTTACCGGTACAGGGACATCTCATGCGACAAAAAGTGGACACTGGTTCGAAAGTGAACATTATGCTACTAAAGGAACTCTAGAAGATTGAAGGGGACAACCCCCAAATGGATCTGTGAAACCAAAAACTGGTAAGATAATCTAAAGGTACTAGGAATCATAAAATTGCCTGTGAAATGCAAGTCAGCTGTTGAACAAGAGCTAACAGTCCATGTAGTGGAAAAAAATCAGCCAGGATTACTGGGACTTCGTTCCTCGCAGAACTTGGGTCTAATTAAAGTTATCACGGCAGCAAAAACAGAAAGGGAAGAAACCACCACTGGTAATAGCAGCCAAACTACAAAGACATCTCAAGAACTGAAAGAAGAGGTCCTTCAGAAATATGCACAAGTCTTTACTGGTCTGGGTCGTTTAGAGAAAAGTTACCACATTTTAATTGATCCAACTGTTTCACCAGTTATAAATGCTCCTAGAACAATACCAGCCGCACTTCGAAAGAGAGTGAAAGCAGAGTTGGATGACATGGAGAAGCGAGGAGTGATACGCAAAGTCGACGAACCCACTGACTGGGTTAATTCAAGGGCCATTGCTGAAAAGCCTGACGGTAGTTTGCGCATTTGTTTGGATTCAAGACTTCTGAACAAGGCTATAAAAAGAGAACATTTTCAACTACCCACCACTGAAGATATCACGACCCGTATGGCAAACGCAAAATAGTTTACCAAGTTAGATGGAAATCGAGGCTATTGGCAAAACCACTAGATGAGGAGAGTAAACGTCTTACCACCTTCAATACGCCATTCGGAAGGTTTTGCTATGAAGTTACCCCATTTGGCATTAAATCTGCTCAAGAAGGTTTTCAGAAGCGAATGAGTCAACACTTTGGTGACCTGGAAGGTGTTGAAACTGACATTGATGACATAATTGTACATGCTGACACTGAAATGAAACATGGTTGTCGTCTAAACTCAGTTCTGAATCGATGTAAGAAGATTAACTTGACAATAAATTAAGTGTCTTAACTGAGAATGGAGGTCCCGTTCTGAAGTTTTTTGATGTACAAAAACCAGTAACCATCAGTTGCGATGCCTCACCAACAGGCCTCGGCGCGGTCTTACTGCAAGACAATTGTCCCGTGGCTTACGCATCAAGATCTTTAAGTGAGGCCGAATCAAGATATGCTCATGGAACTCTTGCCAGTTCAGTTCAGCCTGGAGCGATTCAACCAATACACGTATGGAAAGAAAGTGCGCGTAGAATCAGCGCCCAAACCCCTGGAGATAATTGCGAAGAAGCCCTAAGCGACAGCACCACCCAGACTATAAAGAATTCTGCTCAGAATGCAAAAGAACGACTGCAGACTAGAATCCAATTCAAGCCTTCCAGTCTCAAAACCCAAACTTGAAGAAATACGAGAGGAAAGCAAATCAAACGTGGTGGCCAGAAACAATGGCCTGTGTCAGTAACAGTTACCGCCTGTATTGGGACATGAGATATGAACTGTCTGAACTGAACGGTATCATTCTAAGGAGTGGGAGAATTCTTATCCCTACCGCTATGCGGAAGGAAATGTAAGAGAGAATTCGTCAATGCCACATGGGCATAGAGAAATCCAAGCGGCGAGCACGAGATGTGTTTTACTCGCCTTGGATGGATTCTGAAATTCACGAAAAGATCGCAAGATGCAGTATATGCCAAAAACACCAAGGACTCTACACAAGCCTCTAGGCTTTTGCGTTGTTGAAAGGAATTCTTCGATGTGTTTGATGAACGGGACTCACATTTCCATCGATATGCAGCTTAACTTCAACATTCTTCATTTTTCTAAGACCAGTGAACAGACTAGGGTACCGCTGGAATACGTTTTTCTCCACTGATACAGCATTTGCAATCTGAAGTATTCCTAACTCTGTGGCCGTGGCGTATCCCAGAAGAGACGTTCCACTCTCCACCACAAGAAATTCAGCGTCGACTGTACTACACTTTGATTCAGTGAGGGCTGAGAACTTTCCTATCATGGGAAGCGGGGCAGATGAATTGAAGGCATAGACCCTTGTACCGCAGGGTTGCAGATCGACACCAAAAACTTTAACTGCATTGGAACTTACAATGTTTACACTCAACCCAGAGTCTACCAAGAACTTGCACACAACACCGTTCACTTTCAAAGAGACAAAAAGAGCACTGACCTTTGAGGCGGGGACTTCTATCCTAAATGCATACTCGTCATCAGAGCTTGACAAGGTCTCACGTTCCTCACATTCTGCTTTCAATCGGTTAACATTTGGTTTTTTCTTTTCCTTGAGATTACCACGTCCACGGGACTGCTTTCCTTTTCGGGAATTTCGGGTCTCACGTGACTTTTGCGTGCAGCATTTCGCATAGCGAACATATTTATGACAGCCGTTGCACTTGCGATTTCGCGCGGGACAACCCATCTTCGAGTCGTGTGGCCAAATTCCACCGCAATTGAAACAATTTTTCTCGGCTGTGATGGAGTAGGAAGCACAGCGTTAGCCACATTTCCCGACGATTCGATATCCTTTGCTTGCGTTTCCGAGATTTCCAGAGCTCGTGCCTCATTCAATAAGGTCTCAAGTGTCATGGTTGTATCTCTCAAAGCCTTGCAACGAAGACGCTTTGATGAACAGGATAAAAATAATCTGCGATTTAGTTTCCTTGTCGACGTCCCCAAATTCACAAGTAGCAGATAATTGACACAAACGAGAGCGAAATGCATTAATGGACTCTCCTGTGTTCTGTCGGGCTTGACGAAACGTATAAATTTCATACTCGACATTCTTCTTCGGATCGAAATATTCCGTGATCTTTTCTTTTGCCGTAGCAAAATCGTCACCTGTGTCCACTAAAGTTTCAAAAATCTCTCACACTTCTTCTCCGGCGTGGTAAAGAAGCAAAGCCCGCTGTCTTTTCTTATCAGTGGTGGAAGCAGCGACGAACAGATTTTCAAGACGTGTGATCCACTTTCGCCAGCGTTGAGCGATTGCACCATCAGCATGGATATCAAAAGGATCGACGTTTGGAACAGCGGAGGCTATCATAAAATCGGCAAATCTATCACAAAGACCTTTCCAGTTACCTGCAACGACGTTCCATCCTCGTCGCCAATGTAATGGGTTGCTATTCTACACAAAGTGAATTAGCAAGACACGACAGTCGAGCACATGTTCAACAACTCACTATATTCTCTACAACCCCGGCATGCTTCGCGCGTCATGCCACACGTGACGTAAACATTACAGATTCCACTCTTTTTCAGTGGAACTTGGATTCTGGATTCCATTCCTTGGTGGGATTTCGGAGTACTTGACTGAGCTCTGTTCTGGATTCCAAAGCCCTGGATTCCGGATTCCACGAGCAAAATTTTCCGGGATTCTGGATTCTACAAGCAAAAATTTCCCAGATTATAGAATCCGGATACCCTTACATGACGCAAAGTACTAGTCAAAGATTTTCATACCTGTTCACGCATATTTAATTAAGCAGTGGGAAATTTACTTTTCTTGTAACATTCGATTTTAAAATGTGATGGATCGGAGTAACTTTTGGTCAATGCAGCTTTTTCAGACTGGACCTCATTTTAAACTAGAAGAGGTCTGGTTCTGAAAATAAATTTTTTCGCCTTGACAAACAGACTGAACACGAATGTTCAGGGCAGTGGGAAATTAAATGAAGCTTGAAAGGTATCTTTTACTTGCTGAACTAATTTTTGAACAATATATATCATTGGCAAAGGGAAAAGAGAACTTTAACATAGTTTTGTTGGGAAAATGAAGCATGTCTTACCTAAAAGTGGAAAGTATTTGAACAACTGAGAATTTTGCTGTGACAGCAGCCGGTACTGTCACGCAACGCAAATTGAACATTTGGCTGAATTTGAGTTGAAACCTTCAATTCTGAATCGCTATGTGCCGCAAGTTTTAGCGCATAACTAGACAAAATAGCTATCAATCTTTAACAAAAACATGTTTTTAGGTCTCACTTAGGTGTCACATTGGAGAATTTCCTGATGATTTTGAGGCATTTATTCGTGCAATTTGCTTTCTTAATTGGATTAGTGAAATAAAGACGACCAGTTTCTGCTGATTACGGAAAGATAATGCCTAAATGGTACTGGAAGAGTAAGAAGAAGTAAAGTGCTTCCAAATGAGTGCAAATAGTCTAGGATTTGATGACCCGAAGTACTTTTAAGCGATCGTTAAAAAACCTGTATAACAGAGACTACAATTTGCATATTTTAGCCGCTAACGGTCGTCCAGCAATGAAATGCTAGGAATGGCAGTAAAATAAACAATTTCCTCATTCTAACGTCACTTTCGTTACTACGATTTATAGTAGTATTGATGGTAAAAATATAAGGCAAAAGCTTTGTCGAGTCCGAAATCGAGTGGAACGCTTTTAGGTAGACTGCCTCTTAATAGAAAATAGAAAACGGCTACCGAAATGTAGAGATACTTTCGAGAACGAGAGCAATGTAAAACGTTCATCGGATAGAGAGGAAGAGGAGGAGGAGACGTTTCTGCGAATGGCAGTGAAGATAAAGACACCCAAGAGAGCAACAACGACACTGAAAACGACAGTCAGGAAACAGAAAGTAGTAGCCCTGAAACGTCTACAACCATACACTCTTAAAATTCCTGTGAAAATTTTGAGAACTCTAATGTGTACGGGACATTGATCATGAAATGTCCTAAATGTTCTTCGCATGATTACCACAAAATTTGTCCTATATGCGATCACCAGATCCCCGAAGAGGGAAATTACATCAAAGAGGGCTTACATCGGTGTCACGATTGTGGAGCAATAACACACAAAAAACGCGAAGACGTTGGAAGCCAGTTTTATTCCCTTTTCAAAGAGGAGGACGAAGACGACGATCAATTTTTCATTCGTTTCAAATCGCTGTGTATTTGACTGGTTTTGTCATTGGCTTTCAATAAAAATTTTAAAACTGTATTTCGTGTCTGTTTCTTTTTTTTGCTAGCGTTAATTATTCGCGTGTTTTAATTGATCCTTGTCAAGTTATTAATTGTTTTGTGTTTTATAATAATAAGACAAGGTTCTCCCTTAGGTTTTTACTGTGAATGAAATTTGTATGCAACTGTGGGCTTGTTAACTCGCATAATTAAATGACTTTAACGGAGGGTGAATTAACAAGACCATAAGCTAACCAAGGGCTGAGACTTCAATAGTTAGTCGTTTCCACGAGATAGAACGGAGAAAATGGTTTTGTTATTTACAGTCCGTCAAAATTGAAATAAAGAGTTTTCAGCTCCACTTTCTGTGTGTGTGTTTTGTTTGTATATCCGACTTTTTTTAGTGCTAAATAGAAGACATTGGCCGTTTCTCGTGACTGATGTCCTTTGGACATTCAATGAATCATCGTAAGACAAAACAATAACAACTAACCATATGCTAAATTTTGTACTTTCAGAATATGATTTCTTTTCCTCAGGGTATATAAGGCTTGTTCTGCAAGCTCCCTTATGTCAAGTTTAATGCACCGGCATATGTGGGCAACTCCTCTTACGACGGGTCTGAGGCTGTTCCCATGGGAAGTCCACCCGGAGGGTGGTAACTGTAGAGAGTTTTACCGGCGACTACAGGCTAAGTTCGCTTGAGGGACCGAGTTATCTGCGGGATATCAGGTTCGGGCAGATGGAACTCTTTATCCTTGGCCGGAAGCCCATCTAGAAGAGGGAAACTTCGAACCCAAACCAGGCTTGGAAAGGGATGGGCTCCGTCAGGCTTCATTTGCCCATGATACGCTACATGAAATTACAACCATTTCTCAATCCATACCGGATCGGTCGTCGCCCGGGTCAAAAGGGACCGCACGTTCCGTTGCTCAGCAGGACGGAGATGAGAAGTATGCGACTGGGGTAACAACTAGCAAGATACGTGTCAGAAACAATATCACTATTGGCACCTGGAACGTGAGAACCTTGCGAATGGCAGGCAAATTGGAAGAATTGTCGTTTGAGCAGGTACCGCTGGAACATTTTAGCATCTTTGGTCTCTGCGAGGTACGATGGAAAAACTTTGGCGAGACATCCACTGAGGAGGGTCTTAAATTATACTTCAGTGGCAAGGAGGACAAACACGAACAAGGCGTTTAATTTCTTGTTCACATCGTGAACACTGTCATGATCTGCTGTCCAGTCTCAAGCAGGCTTATCACCATCCGCTTGAGGTCAAGTACATTTAACATCACAATTATACAGGCCTGCCCCCCTAACCCGGACTATGATGATGATGATGCAGTTGAGGACTTCTGTGACCATCTGCAGGAAATCTTGGACCAGTCCCCTGAGAAAGACATCCTTGTTGTGTTAGGCGACTGGAATGCCAATGTAGGAGAGAATGCATTCAAAAACTGGAAAGGCACTTGTGGACGCTACTGCCACCCAGAGACAAACGAGAGAGGTCTAAAGCTTCTGGAGTCTGCTTGCGACAACGATCCTGTGCTGGCGAATACACTTGGCAAACACAAAGTATCCAGAAGATGGACATGGCACAGTCCAAATGGAGGATACCATAACCAGATTGATTATATAATGGTTAGGACGCGCTTCATGACCAATGTAAACACCGCTAAGACAAGAAGCTTCCCAGGAGCTGACAGAGGAAGCGACCATGATTTAGTGATGATGTCTTTTCAGCTACCTTTAAAGAAGATAAAAATGCAGGGCCCCAAAGGGTTAAGTTCGATCTTGAGAAGCTCAAAGACACTCAAGTTGCTGATACCTTCCAAGCAATGATTGGTGGTAAATTTGCACCACTTACCTTGCTTGATGTAGATGACACAGAAGTGGACACACTCGTTAACACCTTCAATAAAGCAATGACTGAAACAGCTAGTGAAATCTTAGGCAAACGCAGAGCAGTCAAAAGACCGTGGGTCACAACGGGCACCCAGATCTATGGAAAGAATGAAGAGCACTGAAGAAGGGGAGGTACGAGACAGCAGAAGGGGCAAGAAAGTACAGAGCAATTAACCAGAAAATTAAGAAGAGCATAAAAAGGTAAAAGAGTCTTGGATTGATGTACAGTGTCAAGATGTTTAAGATAACATCGGGAAGAACAATAGCAAAAAAGCAAATCAGCTGGTAAAAACTCTGACTATTACAAAAAAAGGGAAGACCAACACCATACAGGACAAAGACGGGAAATGCCTTAGCGAAACTAACGACATTATAAAGAGGTGAAAACAATACTTTGCAGAACTGTACAGCCACACAGTTGTAGGTGACCGTAGGTGACACTAGTAACCGACACTGCGAAGTAGCCAATCTTGAGCGAAGAGGTCGAAGCAGCTGTGAAAGCGCTCAAGAAGGGAAAATCTCAAGGGATAGACAATATCCTGGGAAAGCTGGTACAGGCAGGAGGAGATGCCGTGATGAGTGCCTTGCGTAAAATCTGCAATAAGGTATGGCAGACAGGAGAGTGGTCCATACCATAGACTCAGTCTCTTATCATCACCCTTTCCAAGAAAGGCAACCTTCAACAGTGCAAGAACTACCTCACGCTCAGCCTAGTATGCCACCCAAGTAAAGTCCTGCTGAAGGTGCTGTTAAATAGGCTGAAGCCTCAGGCAGCATCGATCATCGCAGAAGAACAGGTAGGTTTCCGATCAGGTCGCAATGCGACAGAACAGATCTTCAGCCTTAGGACACTGTGCGAGAGGTACCTCTAACATCAACAAGACCTCTATCACGTCTTTATTGATTTTAATAAGGCGTTTGACAGAGTATGGCGTAAAGCCCTTTGGTCTACTATGAGGCTTTATAACATTGACGCCAACCTTATGCAATTCGTTGAAAACCTCTACAACAAGGCTACTAGTGCAGTCTACCTTAATGGTGGCATATGAGACTGGTTCAGAACCACAGTCGGAGTCAGGCAAGGCTGTCTACTCTCACCGACTCTCTTCAACATCTTTCTGGAGAGAAGTATAACTGTCGCACTAGAAGATCACCAAGGAACAGTCAGCATCGGAGGCAGAACAATTACCAACTTACGCTGCTGATGACATTGATGTCCTGGCAGGAAACGAGGAGGAACTAGCTTCTCTGGTAGATCGCCTGGATAAGACCTCTGTAGCCTTTGGCATGAAAATTAGTGCAGAGAAAACCAAACTGATGACCAATAACGCGAATGATATCAGCATTGACATCAAAATCAACTCTGAAAAATTAGACGAGGTTGACAGCCTCAAGTATGTGGGCGCAGTCGTCACAGATCAGGGTTCCAAGGTTGAAGTACTGTCCAGAATTGCACAGACAAGAGAAGCACTAGCGAGACTGAAGACCACCTGGAACGATAAGCATATCTAAGCCCAAAGATCAGACTAATGCGCTCCCTGGTTATCTCAGTACTAATGTACACCTGCGAAACCTGGACATTGACAGCGGACATCCTGACGAAATTGCAGGCCACTGAGATAAGATGCTTTAGGAAACTGCTTGGCATCTCATACAGAGACCACATCACTGACCATGCAGTCAGAGACAGAATCAGGCAAGCCATTGGGCCCTTTAATGATATCTTGACCACGGTAAAGAAACGCGAGGTAAAGTGGTTTGGGCATGTATCAAGATCAGCACGGCTTGCCAAGACAATTTTACAAGGAACAGTGCAAGGAGGGAGAAGAAGGGGCCGACAAAAGAAGTGTTGGGAGAATAATATCTGAGTTGACAGGGTTGAGGTTTTGCAACGCCCTAAGAGAAGCTGAAAACAAAATCAAAGGAGGGAAAGGGTTGCTATGTCCGTGGTGCCCAACGTTCACCATGACTACGGGATAGGTGCATGGAGCATTAGTCACATTATTCATTAAAAGCGACTGTTACCATCTGTCTGTGTATTACTGGTACTGTGTGTGTATCTCAGCCGTTCAGTAAAAACCTGCAAATGTACGGATCAGTTACGTTTCTCGTTTGTAAACATATCTAGCTGTGTGCATACTGATGATATTTAATATACTCGATATATTTAGTACTCGTGTAGTGTTTAAGTCTTGGTAATGAGCAACGGAAAAAATACAAAACTTTAAACTTACAGCAGCTTTAACATAGGGAGATTCCAAAACGAACGAGACGAAAGCTGTGCAATTTCGTTGTTTTCAAGATCCCTGGAAAAGTAACTTATTTTAGACATTTATTTTAAACCTGACCGGTACATGAAGAACCAATCAACGCACGTCTCTTGTCAGCCAGTGTAATCGCAAACTAGTGACGAGTTTCTTTTGCAGACTCGCCAAAATTTCTCGTAAATTTACTTTACATTCTCAAAAATTTAAAATGGGTATGAAGTTAAAAGCTGAAATATATCGATGTTTAAAAGCACAAATAGACGCCTTATTTGGTAGTAAGTAATCTTGTCCGCTTATTTTTTGTTAACTTCGCGAAGGAGAAAGCAAAGTAATATATAATGAAGCTGACAAAGAGGTAAAGAGAATTCGTGACGATATTTCCCGCTTGCAACTGTTGTCCCTCTGGTACTCAACGACATGCAACTAGTTATATTTAACTGACACTTGTACTCCTAGCCTAACAGCTAACCAACAGCTAAATTCTGCAAGTTCAGTGTATGACGTTTTCCCCAGTCTATTAGTTATATATTATTCATAAAAACAACTGTAAGCGTCAGTTCGTGTGGTACCGCTACACCATGTATGTACTTGTGCTATTTAAATTCTAGCTAGTGTTAAGTCGCACGTTAATTAGGAACTCGTATGCATAATAAGACTAAGTTACTAGCTTGTAATCACTTGTAACCGTGTGCATACTAATGATGTATATAATAGTAGTACACGTAGTAATCATGTGGAGAATTTGTTCTTGATCATTAGCAAGAAAAATGAACAAACATTGAAACTTACAGGTTCACTAGCTCAGAGAGATTTGAGAACGCTTGAGGTAAAAGCTGCGTAATTGTGTTGTTGGAGAGGGATCTGCCAAAAAAAGGTATTTACTTCATGACAATAATTGATGTAGTAATGTCTGCTTTATCTGACAGTGCATATTTTGTGAAAAGAATTTGAGATCTTCGTCAAATTACTGAGCCTCAGGCGTTGGTATTTAGCGAAACAAAACCGCTATCTTGTCCAAATTGTTAGGAGCTGCAGAAGAACAATTACCACGGTGATTGGATTACAAAAGAAAAGTGCTGCCCAACCGTCACTTTTTTCTAGGGTCAAAGATTGTTTCGTTTCGTCCAATACCATAAGCCCTCGAAGTCTACGACAAACAATGATCCGTTTCGGGTGAATACACAAGACCTTTGGTCTTACCTCATGAAACAGAATGGTCACAAAGAATAGAATAGTCACCGGTAGCCGGAGACGCAAATAATGAAAGGATAATTCTAAACAATAGTCAAAAAGCTCAACGGATAGTTTTTTACCAAAACTTTAGCTCTCTCTTTACAAACCATTTAGAAGTTCATTCAAGACGATACATGTTTTTGCGGAAAAGGCGGTCTTGTGATTATCGGCATTGCAGATATCTCGCAAGAACCGCAATCGCTTTGAATCGCCGCTCGGTGTTTGGACAAATCCAGTATATATAACCTCCTGAGTATCTCTGCCTGCTAAACAAGCTATTACAGTTGGTTCCGGTTAGGGTTTTAACCTGAAGTTGTTACATGATTGGAGTATATAATTTTGATCTTCCAAAGCTTATGCCAGTAGCAAACATTTCCTTGATGAATTCATGACGTTTGTCTCTCACTAATGCACGCCAGGATACACGGTAATAAGTTAGTCATCACAGCTCAGCCAATCAGGAATTTCCGGACGCCAGCGTCCGCAGCAATGAACATACGGGGATTCTTATGGCCACCGTTCCTTACCCTCTCTATCCAACCCCCTCCTTTTTTTCCTTCCTCCTTATCCCCTACCCCTTTCGACGCCTGTTACGCAGGCTACGCGTATGAGAATTTTCCCAGTTTCCTAGTTCTATTATTCATAAAAACGACTGTAAACGTCTATTTGGGTGGTACCACTACAACGTGTGTGTACTTGTGGTATTTAAATTCTAGCGTTAAGTCACCCGTTAAGTGATAACTCGTATGTATGAGACTATGTTACTAGTGTGTAATCACAGGTACCCGTGTGCATACTGATGAGATGTATAATAGTAGTATACGTAGTAATCCTGTGGAGAATTTGTTCTTGATCATTAGCAAGAAAAATGAACAAACATTGAAACTTACAGGTTCTCCAGCTTAGGGAGATTTGAGAACGCTCCAGTCAAAATCTTTTCAATTTTGTTGTTGGAGAGGGATCTGCCAAAATAAGTTATTAACTTCATGACAACAATAATTTATATGCTGCAAATTTGTATTTTCTTTGAGCTCTAATTTTTAACGGAGAAGAAGACTTTGAGCCTGACTAGAAAGGCCATTAATTTCAGAGGAACATCCTTTACGCAGCATAGTAAATGCAGGCAGGTACTTAGTTAAGGTGGCTGAACACAGTTACATGTTTCCAAAATAGGATTGGAAATTACCGGGAGGTCTAGTCTAGGCTCGTCGCTACTTACAGAAGGTTTTCTTTGTTTGATGGTAACCGGACCTTCTTGACGCGGCGCTTGATGATGTTATTTTCCCCGGATAGAACTGTAACATTGCATAGGCTGATTTCCTGACCCGATACACGACAGTGCTCACAATTCTCCCTCCCCCGCTTCTCATTCGTGGTGAAGATTGTTTGCAAAATTTCGAGATACAAGCATTGAAAGTTGTTTGTCGAGGTGAGGGGAATAGAAGAGCATATGTGCGCGTGCACTATTCTAGAAGTCTCGGAATAGTAGGCCCTGGTACCGCAGGACGCAGGACATTCACATATTTGGATTAACAAAATGAACAATATACTGTGAAAAATGTTCATGCTTTTGTTCCTGTTTTTCTCTATGCTGTTACTATGCTCATTTTCAGATTAAAAGAATTATTTCAAGTGAAAAATGGTATAACTACGTCGTTACTTTTTTTTTTGAAAATGCTCAAAATTTGGGTCGGTCGGACGACGGTAAACGGAGAGAAAAAAAGAGGATGGCCTTAGCAAAGAAAAAAAAAATCAAACTTACAGCCGTTCTAACTTAGGGAGATCCCAAAACGCCTCAGGTGAAAGTTGTACAATTTCGTTGTTTTCAAGATTCCTGCAAAAATAATTTATTTAAGACATTCATGTTAACAATGACCAGTACATCAGAACCAATCAACGCAGGTCTCTTGTTAGCCAGTTTTAATAGTAGCTAGTGACGAGTATCAGCTTTCTTTTGCAGACTCGTCCGAATTTCTCGTACATGTACTTTACATTTCCGAAGCTTTTACTCGAAACATTTAATAAAATGTGGATAAGTTAAACAGCTGAAATATCGATTTAAGCCCAAAGAGACGACTTATTGCGTAGTAAGTCATCTTCTTGTCCGCTTAGCTTTTTTTAGTTTGGCGAAGGAAAAGCAAAGTAATATACAGTGAGTCTGATAGAGAGATAGAAGGAATTGCTGGCGATTTGTCCTGTTTGCAATTTTTGTCCCTCTGATACTCAAAGGATCATCATAAGCTTGAACGATGTGCCGTTAATCATATTTTTTGTTAAAATTGACACAGGTGCTCCTAGCCTAACAGCTAATCAAGAGCTAAATTCTACAAGTTCAGTGTATGACTTTTTTCCCAGTTTATTAGTTATATTATTCATAAAAGCGACTGTAAAGGTCTGTTCGTGTGGTACCGCTACAACGTGTGTATCCTTGTGTTATTCAAATTCTAGCGTTAAGTCACCCGTTAAGTAACAACTCGTATGTATGAGACTATGTTACTAGTGTGTAATCACATGTACCCGTGTGTATACTAATGAAGTGTATAATAGTAGTATACGTAGTTATCATGTGCAGAATTTGTTCTTGAACATTAGCAAGAAAAATGGACGAACATTAAAACTTACAGGCTCACTAGCTCAGCGAGATTTGAGAACGTCCTAGGCAAAAGCTGTGCAATTTTTCTATTGGACAGGGATCTGCAAAAATAAGTTATTTACTTCATCAAGAAAACACTAATTTAAATGCTGCAAATTTGTATTTTCTTTGCGTTGTAATTTTTAACGGAGAAGAAGACATGAGACTGATTAGAAAGAGGCCATCAATTTAAGAGGATCTGCGGCATAGTAAATGTAGTCAGGTACGTCGTTAAGGTGGCTGAACACAGTTATGTATTTCCAAAATAGGACTGGAAATGGCCAAGAGGTCCAGTCCTAGCCCATCGCTACTAACAGAGGGTTTTCTCTAATCGATGGCAATGGCCCTCTTGACGCGGCGCTTTATGATGTTATTTCCTTTGGATAGACCTGTAACATTGTGTGGGTTGATTTTGTGACCCGTTGAACGACAGGGCTGGAAATTTTCCCTCCACTGCTCCTTATATGAGATGAAAATTTTCTGAAATTTTCCAGATACACGCCTCCAACGTTGATTCTCGAGGTTGGGGGAATAGATGGGCATGTTTGTGCGTGTGCTATTCCAAAAGTATAACGTGAATTATTATTATTCTTAGATATTATTACTCATTTTTTCCCGTTTCTGATTAGCTAGAATGCGGCCAGCGCAAATCTTTCAAACCAGCTAGCGTTGACCAGATTTGAGAGACGTTTTGGAATATCCAATAAAACAAAATCAATAGAACAAGCTATCGCCAGAAAAAAAGGGACATTAACCGAGACGTCCTGGGGCACAAGGATTCGTTAGCTCAGTTGTTTTTGTAAAGCTGGAGAAAATGGGCAAAAATTTTGACTTTTTTATACCAGGAACAAATAACCCACCTATTGGACTAAAATGTGGCAAAAACATGAGAAACAATTAAGGAATTTATCTTGAAACGGCGTCTTTTCGGCATAATGTATACGCCAGAAACTTATTTTCAAGTATTAAGTTAACCATAGGGATTTGTGATCCTGGTGCTCAGTTTCTAGTAAACTGTTTCGAAAAAATTGTTATGGCAACAAACAATAGCGGATTTAATTCAACCTACTTGCTTGTAAGTGAAGAGCGACAGGAAAGAGAAAGAAGAGCGACAGGAAAGAGAAAGAAGAGAAAGAAGAGAAAGGCAAAGAGCGAGAATTAACAGGCGAGCTAGCGAAGAGGATTCAAGTGGAAAATTTATGCAGAATCTGATACTTGTTTACTAATAGCTGAAGCTGATAGAGTTTTGTGTCATCTTGTGATGTTTTTACCTGTCTTTTTGCACTTGATCTACAAAATGAAATACAGCTGTTATCAACATTCTTTTGTTATTCTTGTTTATTGGGTTGTGGTTGAGAAAAGCACCGCTCGACAAAAAGAAATCGAAAATCATCGTTTTCAAAAAAAAAAAAGGTACTCTTAGTAAGCTTACTTCGCCTTGCTGGAGTATGCGATCAGTCTTAAGCGATTCTGCCGTTACTTGATGGGTTTCCGAACTGCATATATCTCGACCAGTAAGCTTGAGTAATTGCATTGCATTTGGTGTGTTTTATTCTGGTTTCATGCTTATGCCGTCATTTTACGCACATTTGTCAGATTTGAGACAATTCATCTGACCTGGTGAAGAACTTAAAAAGTCTTTAGACATTTTCTGATCGCATTTAGAAAGAAAACGTTCTGAAAAATAGTTTAGTTATCCTATTTTTTGTAAGAAGAAAGCTTTGAGCGATATTCTTTTTTTTTTTGTTTTTAACCTGTTGCCAGGTTTTTCTGTTCTTATTATTATTACTGGCTGAGAAAAAAGCCTAAGAAATACTTCCTGTAAAAATCAGCGGTAATTCCTTACCCACGCGTGCATAGTCATTAGTGTGTGAGCTTCGGCTATGTTGTGTAGTTCCGTACTAGAGATTAAAACTGTTTGGAATCCTCAACCATCCTAGTTGTTAATAAAGATTACTACATCGTGTCAGAAGTAAAGAACGAGAAGTAAATTCTGCGACAGAAGAGTGAAGTTTGTGAACGAAGACAGAACGCAAAGTCCAGCTATTGACATCGGCGATTTGGAAAAGTACATCTCCCAAAAAACGGCAACTGGAGAAGGAAATCTCCGCCACGTGCAGATAGAGGAAGAAAACGCACTCGAAGGAAACGGAAATACACTGGCAGAAGACATTAAATGATGGAAATACTACTGAAGGAAACGCCGAAAATACGGATGAAGACGACTTCGCGATTACAAATGAAATGGCATTCCATTTAGGCCTGCCTTCCCCGGAACCACTCGATCTGCGAGGCGGAAACTTCTCAGAAAACTTGAAGAAGTTCAAACAAAAGTACAAAAATTACGAAATTGCAACTGGCATAAACATGGAGGACAGTGCAACCAGAGTAGCTACGCTGCAAACAGTCATTTGCAACGACGCTATTGATGTTTTTAACACTCTGACGTGGGATACAGAAGGTGATGACAAAAAAATCGACAAAGTATCGGAGAAACTCGAGGAATACTGTGAACCAAGGAAAAATGTCAGTTACGAGAGATACAAGTTCTTTTCAAGCGGCCCAGAAAAGTGGCGAAACCATTGATCAATATGTTACTGTGCTGAGAAAGCTGAGTGAAACATGTGGATTCAGTACATTGAAGAACTCCCTTATCAAAGATAGAATTGTACTTGGCATCTGTGACACCAAGACAACAGAGAGATTACCCATTTCAGACCTCACCCTGGAAAAGGCAATAGATAAGGTTCGATCTGCAGAGGCAACAGAAATACAACAAAGAGACATGGCAAACGACCCAGCCGTGCATGGAATTGGAGTGGCAAAGAAAAAACCACCATTCAGAAAGGAACCCCCAGCTAACGAATATAGGCCTAGCTCAAGCAAGATATTTAATTACAGAAATCGTGGCACAAGACATGGTGTAAGAGAATGCCCAACATATGGCAAGACATGTCACAATTGCAAGAAACAGCATTATTTCCAGAGCATATGCTGGTCACAAAAGAACGTCCATGGACTAATGGCAGACAAAGAAGAGGAGAATGACTGTGAGCCTCCACTGTTTGTAGGAGCAGTCATTACAGAAGTTCAGATTCAGAATGACGAGAGGTATGTGACTTTACCGGTACAGGGACATCTCATGCGACAAAAAGTGGACACTGGTTCGAAAGTGAACATTATGCTACTAAAGGAACTCTAGAAGATTGAAGGGGACAACCCCCAAATGGATCTGTGAAACCAAAAACTGGTAAGATAATCTAAAGGTACTAGGAATCATAAAATTGCCTGTGAAATGCAAGTCAGCTGTTGAACAAGAGCTAACAGTCCATGTAGTGGAAACAAATCAGCCAGGATTACTGGGACTTCGTTCCTCGCAGAACTTGGGTCTAATTAAAGTTATCACGGCAGCAAAAACAGAAAGGGAAGAAACCACCACTGGTAATATCAGCCAAACTACAAAGACATCTCAAGAACTGAAAGAAGAGGTCCTTCAGAAATATGCACAAGTCTTTACTGGTCTGGGTCGTTTAGAGAAAAGTTACCACATTTTAATTGATCCAACTGTTTCACCAGTTATAAATGCTCCTAGAACAATACCAGCCGCACTTCGAAAGAGAGTGAAAGCAGAGTTGGATGACATGGAGAAGCGAGGAGTGATACGCAAAGTCGACGAACCCACTGACTGGGTTAATTCAAGGGCCATTGCTGAAAAGCCTGACGGTAGTTTGCGCATTTGTTTGGATTCAAGACTTCTGAACAAGGCTATAAAAAGAGAACATTTTCAACTACCCACCACTGAAGATATCACGACCCGTATGGCAAACGCAAAATAGTTTACCAAGTTAGATGGAAATCGAGGCTATTGGCAAAAACCACTAGATGAGGAGAGTAAACGTCTTACCACCTTCAATACGCCATTCGGAAGGTTTTGCTATGAAGTTACCCCATTTGGCATTAAATCTGCTCAAGAAGGTTTTCAGAAGCGAATGAGTCAACACTTTGGTGACCTGGAAGGTGTTGAAACTGACATTGATGACATAATTGTACATGCTGACACTGAAATGAAACATGGTTGTCGTCTAAACTCAGTTCTGAATCGATGTAAGAAGATTAACTTGACAATAAATTAAGTGTCTTAACTGAGAATGGAGGTCCCGTTCTGAAGTTTTTTGCTGTACAAAAACCAGTAACCATCAGTTGCGATGCCTCACCAACAGGTCTCGGCGCGGTCTTACTGCAAGACAATTGTCCCGTGGCTTACGCATCAAGATCTTTAAGTGAGGCCGAATCAAGATATGCTCATGGAACTCTTGCCAGTTCAGTTCAGCCTGGAGCGATTCAACCAATACACGTATGGAGAGAAAGTGCGCGTAGAATCAGCGCCCAAACCCCTGGAGATAATTGCGAAGAAGCCCTAAGCGACAGCACCACCCAGACTACAAAGAATTCTGCTCAGAATGCAAAAGAACGACTGCACACTAGAATCCAACTCAAGCCTTCCAGTCTCAAAACCCAAACTTGAAGAAATACGAGAGGAAAGCAAATCAAACGTGGTGGCCAGAAACAATGGCCTGTGTCAGTAACAGTTACCGCCTGTATTGGGACATGAGATATGAACTGTCTGAACTGAACGGTATCATTCTAAGGAGTGGGAGAATTCTTATCCCTACCTCTATGCGGAAGGAGATGTAAGAGAGAATTCGTCAAGGCCACATGGGCATAGAGAAATCCAAGCGGCGAGCACGAGATGTGTTTTACTCGCCTTGGATGGATTCTGAAATTCACGAAAAGATTGCAAGATGCAGTATATGCCAAAAACACCAAGGACTCTACACAAGCCTCTAGGCTTTTGCGTTGTTGAAAGGAATTCTTCGATGTGTTTGATGAACGGGACTCACATTTCCATCGATATGCAGCTTAACTTCAACATTCTTCATTTTTCTAAGACCAGTGAACAGACTAGGGTACCGCTGGAATACGTTTTTCTCCACTGATACAGCATTTGCAATCTGAAGTATTCCTAACTCTGTGGCCGTGGCGTATCCCAGAAGAGACGTTCCACTCTCCACCACAAGAAATTCAGCGTCGACTGTACTACACTTTGATTCAGTGAGGGCTGAGAACTTGCCCATCATGGGAAGCGGGGCAGATGAACTGAAGGCATAGACCCTCGTACCGCAGGGTTGCAGATCGACACCAAAAACTTTAACTGCATTGGAACTTACAATGTTTACTCTCAACCCAGAGTCTACCAAGAACTTGCACACAACACCGTTCACTTTCAAAGAGACAAAAGGAGCACTGACCTTTGAGACGGGGACTTCTATCCTAAATGCATACTCGTCATCAGAGCTTGACAAGGTCTCACGTTCCTCACATTCTGCTTTCAATCGGTTAACATTTGGTTTTTTCTTTTCCTTGAGATTACCACGTCCACGGGACTGCTTTCCTTTTCGGGAATTTCGGGTCTCACGTGACTTTTGCGTGCAGCATTTCGCATAGCGAACATATTTATGACAGCCGTTGCGCTTGCGATTTCGCGCGGGACAACCCATCTTCGAGTCGTGTGGCCAGATTCCACCGCAATTGAAACAATTTTTCTCGGCTGTGATGGAGTAGGAAGCACAGCGTTAGCCACATTTCCCGACGATTCGATATCCTTTGCTTGCGTTTCCGAGATTTCCAGAGCTCGTGCCTCATTCAATAAGGTCTCAAGTGTCATGGTTGTATCTCTCAAAGCCTTTCGACGAAGACGCTTTGATGAACAGGATAAAAATAATCTGCGATTTAATTTCCTTGTCGACGTCCCCAAATTCACAAGAAGCAGATAATTGACACAAACGAGAGCGAAATGCATTAATGGACTCTCCTGTGTTCTGTCGGGCTTGACGAAACGTGTAAATTTCATACTCGACATTCTTCTTCGGATCGAAATATTCCGTGATCTTTTCTTTTGCCGTAGCAAAATCGTCACCTGTGTCCACTAAAGTTTCAAAAATCTCTCACACTTCTTCTCCGGCGTGGTAAAGAAGCAAAGCCCGCTGTCTTTTCTTATCAGTGGTGGCAGCAGCGACGAACAGATTTTCAAGACGTGTGATCCACTTTCGCCAGCGTTGAGCGATTGCACCATCAGCATGGATATCAAAAGGATCGACGTTTGGAAGAGCGGAGGCTATCATAAAATCGGCAAATCTATCACAAAGACCTTTCCAGTTATCTGCAACGACGTTCCATCCTCGTCGCCAATGTAATGGGTTGCTATTCTACACAAAGTGAATTAGCAAGACACGACAGTCGAGCACATGTTCAACAACTCACTATATTCTCTACAACCCCGGCATGCTTCGCGCGTCATGCCACACGTGACTTAAACATTACAGATTCCACTCTTTTTCAGTGGAACTTGGATTCTGGATTCCATTCCTTGGTGGGATTTCGGAGTACTTGACTGAGCTCTGTTCTGGATTCCAAAGCCCTGGATTCCGGATTCCACGAGCAAAATTTTCCGGGATTCTGGATTCTACAAGCAAAAATTTCCCAGATTATAGAATCCGGATACCCTTACATGACGCAAAGTACTAGTCAAAGATTTTCATACCTGTTCACGCATATTTAATTAAGCAGTGGGAAATTTACTTTTCTTGTAACATTCGATTTTAAAATGTGATGGATCGGAGTAACTTTTGGTCAATGCAGCTTTTTCAGACTGGACCTCATTTTAAACTAGAAGAGGTCTGGTTCTGAAAATAAATTTTTTCGCCTTGACAAACAGACTGAACACGAATGTTCAGGGCAGTGGGAAATTAAATGAAGCTTGGAAAGGTATCTTTTACTTGCTGAACTAATTTTTGAACAATATATATCATTGGCAAAGGGAAAAAGAGAACTTTAACATAGTTTTGTTGGGAAAATGAAGCATGTCTTACCTAAAAGTGGAAAGTATTTGAACAACTGAGAATTTTGCTGTGACAGCAGCCGGTACTGTCACGCAACGCAAATTGAACATTTGGCTGAATTTGAGTTGAAACCTTCAATTCTGAATCGCTATGTGCCGCAAGTTTTAGCGCATAACTAGACAAAATAGCTATCAATCTTTAACAAAAACATGTTTTTAGGTCTCACTTAGGTGTCACATTGGAGAATTTCCTGATGATTTTGAGGCATTTATTCGTGCAATTTGCTTTCTTAATTGGATTAGTGAAATAAAGACGACCAGTTTCTGCTGATTACGGAAAGATAATGCCTAAATGGTACTGGAAGAGTAAGAAGAAGTAAAATGCTTCCAAATGAGTGCAAATAGTCTAGGATTTGATGACCCGAAGTACTTTTAAGCGATCGTTAAAAAACCTGTATAACAGAGACTACAATTTGCATATTTTAGCCGCTAACGGTCGTCCAGCAATGAAATGCTAGGAATGGCAGTAAAATAAACAATTTCCTCATTCTAACGTCACTTTCGTTACTACGATTTATAGTAGTATTGATGGTAAAAATATAAGGCAAAAGCTTTGTCGAGTCCGAAATCGAGTGGAACGCTTTTAGGTAGACTGCCTCTTAATAGAAAATAGAAAACGGCTACCGAAATGCAGAGATACTTTCGAGAACGAGAGCAATGTAAAACGTTCATCGGATAGAGAGGAAGAGGAGGAGGAGACGTTTCTGCGAATGGCAGTGAAGATAAAGACACCCAAGAGAGCAACAACGACACTGAAAACGACAGTCAGGAAACAGAAAGTAGTAGCCCTGAAACGTCTACAACCATACACTCTTAAAATTCCTGTGAAAATTTTGAGAACTCTAATGTGTACGGGACATTGATCATGAAATGTCCTAAATGTTCTTCGCATGATTACCACAAAATTTGTCCTATATGCGATCACCAGATCCCCGAAGAGGAAAATTACATCAAAGAGGGCTTACATCGGTGTCACGATTGTGGAGCAATAACACACAAAAACGCGAAGACGTTGGAAGCCAGTTTTTATTCCCTTTTCAAAGAGGAGGACGAAGACGACGATCAATTTTTCATTCGTTTCAAATCGCTGTGTATTTGACTGGTTTTGTCATTGGCTTTCAATAAAAATTTTAAAACTGTATTTCGTGTCTGTTTCTTTTTTTGCTAGCGTTAATTATTCGCGTGTTTTAATTGATCCTTGTCAAGTTATTAATTGTTTTGTGTTTTTATAATAATAAGACAAGGTTCTCCCTTAGGTTTTTTACTGTGAATGAAATTTGTATGCAACTGTGGGCTTGTTAACTCGCATAATTAAATGACTTTAACGGAGGGTGAATTAACAAGACCATAAGCTAACCAAGGGCTGAGACTTCAATAGTTAGTCGTTTCCACGAGATAGAACGGAGAAAATGGTTTTGTTATTTACAGTCCGTCAAAATTGAAATAAAGAGTTTTCAGCTCCACTTTCTGTGTGTGTGTTTTGTTTGTATATCCGACTTTTTTTTAGTGCTAAATAGAAGACATGGGCCGTTTCTCGTGACTGATGTCCTTTGGACATTCAATGAATCATCGTAAGACAAAACAATAACAACTAACCATATGCTAAATTTTGTACTTTCAGAATATGATTTCTTTTCCTCAGGGTATATAAGGCTTGTTCTGCAAGCTCCCTTATGTCAAGTTTAATGCACCGGCATATGTGGGCAACTCCTCTTACGACGGGTCTGAGGCTGTTCCCATGGGAAGTCCACCCGGAGGGTGGTAACTGTAGAGAGTTTTACCGGCGACTACAGGCTAAGTTCGCTTGAGGGACCGAGTTATCTACGGGATATCAGGTTCGGGCAGATGGAACTCTTTATCCTTGGCCGGAAGCCCATCTAGAAGAGGGAAACTTCGAACCCAAACCAGGCTTGGAAAGGGATGGGCTCCGTCAGGCTTCATTTGCCCATGATACGCTACATGAAATGACAACCATTTCTCAATCCATACCGGATCGGTCGTCGCCCGGGTCAAAAGGGACCGCACCTTCCGTTGCTCAGCAGGACGGAGATGAGAAGTATGCGACTGGGGTAACAACTAGCAAGATACGTGTCAGAAACAATATCACTATTGGCGCCTGGAACGTGAGAACCTTGCGAATGGCAGGCAAATTGGAAGAATTGTCGTTTGAGCAGGTACCGCTGGAACATTTTAGCATCTTTGGTCTCTGCGAGGTACGATGGAAAAACTTTGGCGAGACATCCACTGAGGAGGGTCTTAAATTATACTTCAGTGGCAAGGAGGACAAACACGAACAAGGCGTTTAATTTCTTGTTCACATCGTGAACACTGTCATGATCTGCTGTCCAGTCTCAAGCAGGCTTATCACCATCCGCTTGAGGTCAAGTCCATTTAACATCACAATTATACAGGCCTGCGCCCCTAACCCGGACTATGATGATGATGATGCAGTTGAGGACTTCTGTGACCATCTGCAGGAAATCTTGGACCAGTCCCCTGAGAAAGACATCCTTGTTGTGTTAGGCGACTGGAATGCCAATGTAGGAGAGAATGCATTCAAAAACTGGAAAGGCACTTGTGGACGCTACTGCAACCCAGAGACAAACGAGAGAGGTCTAAAGCTTCTGGAGTCTGCTTGCGACAACGATCCTGTGCTGGCGAATACACTTGGCAAACACAAAGTATCCAGAAGATGGACATGGCACAGTCCAAATGGAGGATACCATAACCAGATTGATTATATAATGGTTAGGACGCGCTTCATGACCAATGTAAACACCGCTAAGACAAGAAGCTTCCCAGGAGCTGACATAGGAAGCGACCATGATTTAGTGATGATGTCTTTTCGGCTACCTTTAAAGAAGATAAAAATGCAGGGCCCCACAAGGGTTAAGTTCGATCTTGAGAAGCTCAAAGACACTCAAGTTGCTGATACCTTCCAAGCAATGATTGGTGGTAAATTTGCACCACTTACCTTGCTTGATGTAGATGACACAGAAGTGGACACACTCGTTAACACCTTCAATAAAGCAATGACTGAAACAGCTAGTGAAATCTTAGGCAAACGCAGAGCAGTCAAAAGACCGTGGGTCACAACGGGCACCCAGATCTATGGAAAGAATGAAGAGCACTGAAGAAGGGGAGGTACGAGACAGCAGAAGGGGCAAGAAAGTACAGAGCAATTAACCAGAAAATTAAGAAGAGCATAAAAAGGTAAAAGAGTCTTGGATTGATGTACAGTGTCAAGATGTTTAAGATAACATCGGGAAGAACAATAGCAAAAAAGCAAATCAGCTGGTAAAAACTCTGACTATTACAAAAAAAGGGAAGACCAACACCATACAGGACAAAGACGGGAAATGCCTTAGCGAAACCAACGACATTATAAAGAGGTGAAAACAATACTTTGCAGAACTGTACGGCCACACAGTTGTAGGTGACCGTAGGTGACACTAGTAACCGACACTGCGAAGTAGCCAATCTTGAGGGAAGAGGTCGAAGCAGCTGTGAAGGCGCTCAAGAAGGGAAAATCTCAAGGGATAGACAATATCCTGGGAAAGCTGGTACAGGCAGGAGGAGATGCCGTGATGAGTGCCTTGCGTAAAATCTGCAATAAGATATGGCAGACAGGAGAGTGGTCCATACCATAGACTCAGTCTCTTATCATCACCCTTTCCAAGAAAGGCAACCTTCAACAGTGCAAGAACTACCTCACGCTCAGCCTAATATGCCACCCAAGTAAAGTCCTGTTGAAGGTGCTGTTAAATAGGCTGAAGCCTCAGGCAGCATCGATCATCGCAGAAGAACAGGTAGGTTTCCGATCAGGTCGCAATGCGACAGAACAGATCTTCAGTCTTAGGACACTGTGCGAGAGGTACCTCTAACATCAACAAGACCTCTATCACGTCTTTATTGATTTTAATAAGGCGTTTGACAGAGTATGGCGTAAAGCCCTTTGGTCTACTATGAGGCTTTATAACATTGACGCCAACCTTATGCAATTCGTTGAAAACCTCTACAACAAGGCTACTAGTGCAGTCTACCTTAATGGTGGCATATGAGACTGGTTCAGAACCACAGTCGGAGTCAGGCAAGGCTGTCTACTCTCACCGAATCTCTTCAACATCTTTCTGGAGAGAAGTATAACTGTCGCACTAGAAGATCACCAAGGAACAGTCAGCATCGGAGGCAGAACAATTACCAACTTACGCTGCTGATGACATTGATGTCCTGGCAGGAAACGAGGAGGAACTAGCTTCTCTGGTAGATCGCCTGGATAAGACCTCTGTAGCCTTTGGCATGAAAATTAGTGCAGAGAAAACCAAACTGATGACCAATAACGCGAATGATATCAGCATTGACATCAAAATCAACTCTGAAAAATTGGACGAGGTTGACAGCCTCAAGTATGTGGGCGCAGTCGTCACAGATCAGGGTTCCAAGGTTGAAGTACTGTCCAGAATTGCACAGACAACAGAAGCACTAGCGAGACTGAAGACCACCTGGAACGATAAGCATATCTAAGCCCAAAGATCAGACTAATGCGCTCCCTGGTTATCTCAGTACTAATGTACACCTGCGAAACCTGGACATTGACAGCGGACATCCTGACGAAATTGCAGGCCACTGAGATAAGATGCTTTAGGAAACTGCTTGGCATCTCATACAGAGACCACATCACTGACCATGCAGTCAGAGACAGAATCAGGCAAGCCATTGGGCCCTTTAATGATATCTTGACCACGGTAAAGAAACGCAAGGTAAAGTGGTTTGGGCATGTATCAAGATCAGTACGGCTTGCCAAGACAATTTTACAAGGAACAGTGCAAGGAGGGAGAAGAAGGGGCCGACAAAAGAAGTGTTGGGAGAATAATATCTGAGTGGACAGGGTTGAGGTTTTGCAACGCCCTAAGAGAAGCTGAAAACAAAATCAAAGGAGGGAAAGGGTTGCTATGTCCGTGGTGCCCAACGTTCACCATGACTACGGGATAGGTGCATGGAGCATTAGTCACATTATTCATAAAAAGCGACTGTTACCATCTGTCTGTGTATTACTGGTACTGTGTGTGTATCTCAGCCGTTCAGTAAAAACCTGCAAATGTACGGATCAGTTACGTTTCTCGTTTGTAAACATATCTAGCTGTGTGCATACTGACGATATTTAATATACTCGATATATTTAGTACTCGTGTAGTGTTTAAGTCTTGGTAATGAGCAACGGAAAAAAATACAAAACTTTAAACTTACAGCAGCTTTAACATAGGGAGATTCCAAAACGAACGAGACGAAAGCTGTGCAATTTCGTTGTTTTCAAGATCCCTGGAAAAGTAACTTATTTTAGACATTTATTTTAAACCTGACCGGTACATGAAGAACCAATCAACGCACGTCTCTTGTCAGCCAGTGTAATCGCAAACTAGTGACGAGTTTCTTTTGCAGACTCGCCAAAATTTCTCGTAAATTTACTTTACATTCTCAAAACTTTTTCTCGAAACATTTAATAAAATGGGTATGAAGTTAAAAGCTGAAATATATCGATGTTTAAAAGCACAAATAGACGCCTTATTTGGTAGTAAGTAATCTTGTCCGCTTATTTTTTGTTAACTTCGCGAAGGAGAAAGCAAAGTAATATATAATGAAGCTGACAAAGAGGTAAAGAGAATTCGTGACGATATTTCCCGCTTGCAACTGTTGTCCCTCTGGTACTCAACGACATGCAACTAGTTATATTTAACTGACACTTGTACTCCTAGCCTAACAGCTAACCAACAGCTAAATTCTGCAAGTTCAGTGTATGACGTTTTCCCCAGTCTATTAGTTATATATTATTCATAAAAACAACTGTAAGCGTCAGTTCGTGTGGTACCGCTACACCATGTATGTACTTGTGCTATTTAAATTCTAGCTAGTGTTAAGTCGCACGTTAATTAGGAACTCGTATGCATAATAAGACTAAGTTACTAGCTTGTAATCACTTGTAACCGTGTGCATACTAATGATGTATATAATAGTAGTATACGTAGTAATCATGTGGAGAATTTGTTCTTGATCATTAGCAAGAAAAATGAACAAACATTGAAACTTACAGGTTCACTAGCTCAGAGAGATTTGAGAACGCTTGAGGTAAAAGCTGCGTAATTGTGTTGTTGGAGAGGGATCTGCCAAAAAAAGGTATTTACTTCATGACAATAATTGATGTAGTAATGTCTGCTTTATCTGACAGTGCATATTTTGTGAAAAGAATTTGAGATCTTCGTCAAATTACTGAGCCTCAGGCGTTGGTATTTAGCGAAACAAAACCGCTATCTTGTCCAAATTGTTAGGAGCTGCAGAAGAACAATTACCACGGTGATTGGATTACAAAAGAAAAGTGCTGCCCAACCGTCACTTTTTTCTAGGGTCAAAGATTGTTTCGTTTCGTCCAATACCATAAGCCCTCGAAGTCTACGACAAACAATGATCAGTTTCGGGTGAATACACAAGACCTTTGGTCTTACCTCATGAAACAGAATGGTCACAAAGAATAGAATAGTCACCGGTAGCCGGAGACGCAAATAATGAAAGGATAATTCTAAACAATAGTCAAAAAGCTCAACGGATAGTTTTTTACCAAAACTTTAGCTCTCTCTTTACAAACCATTTAGAAGTTCATTCAAGACGATACATGTTTTTGCGGAAAAGGCGGTCTTGTGATTATCGGCATTGCAGATATCTCGCAAGAACCGCAATCGCTTTGAATCGCCGCTCGGTGTTTGGACAAATCCAGTATATATAACCTCCTGAGTATCTCTGCCTGCTAAACAAGCTATTACAGTTGGTTCCGGTTAGGGTTTTAACCTGAAGTTGTTACATGATTGGAGTATATAATTTTGATCTTCCAAAGCTTATGCCAGTAGCAAACATTTCCTTGATGAATTCATGACGTTTGTCTCTCACTAATGCACGCCAGGATACACGGTAATAAGTTAGTCATCACAGCTCAGCCAATCAGGAATTTCCGGACGCCAGCGTCCGCAGCAATGAACATACGGGGATTCTTATGGCCACCGTTCCTTACCCTCTCTATCCAACCCCTCCTTTTTTCCTTCCTCCTTATCCCCTACCCCTTTCGACGCCTGTTACGCAGGCTACGCGTATGAGAATTTTCCCAGTTTCCTAGTTCTATTATTCATAAAAACGACTGTAAACGTCTATTTGGGTGGTACCACTACAACGTGTGTGTACTTGTGGTATTTAAATTCTAGCGTTAAGTCACCCGTTAAGTGATAACTCGTATGTATGAGACTATGTTACTAGTGTGTAATCACAGGTACCCGTGTGCATACTGATGAGATGTATAATAGTAGTATACGTAGTAATCCTGTGGAGAATTTGTTCTTGATCATTAGCAAGAAAAATGAACAAACATTGAAACTTACAGGTTCTCCAGCTTAGGGAGATTTGAGAACGCTCCAGTCAAAATCTTTTCAATTTTGTTGTTGGAGAGGATCTGCCAAAATAAGTTATTAACTTCATGACAACAATAATTTATATGCTGCAAATTTGTATTTTCTTTGAGCTCTAATTTTTAACGGAGAAGAAGACTTTGAGCCTGACTAGAAAGGCCATTAATTTCAGAGGAACATCCTTTACGCAGCATAGTAAATGCAGGCAGGTACTTAGTTAAGGTGGCTGAACACAGTTACATGTTTCCAAAATAGGATTGGAAATTACCGGGAGGTCTAGTCTAGGCTCGTCGCTACTTACAGAAGGTTTTCTTTGTTTGATGGTAACCGGACCTTCTTGACGCGGCGCTTGATGATGTTATTTTCCCCGGATAGAACTGTAACATTGCATAGGCTGATTTCCTGACCCGATACACGACAGTGCTCACAATTCTCCCTCCCCGCTTCTCATTCGTGGTGAAGATTGTTTGCAAAATTTCGAGATACAAGCATTGAAAGTTGTTTGTCGAGGTGAGGGAATAGAAGAGCATATGTGCGCGTGCACTATTCTAGAAGTCTCGGAATAGTAGGCCCTGGTACCGCAGGACGCAGGACATTCACATATTTGGATTAACAAAATGAACAATATACTGTGAAAAATGTTCATGCTTTTGTTCCTGTTTTTCTCTATGCTGTTACTATGCTCATTTTCAGATTAAAAGAATTATTTCAAGTGAAAAATGGTATAACTACGTCGTTACTTTTTTTTTTGAAAATGCTCAAAATTTGGGTCGGTCGGACGACGGTAAACGGAGAGAAAAAAAGAGGATGGCCTTAGCAAAGAAAAAAAAAATCAAACTTACAGCCGTTCTAACTTAGGGAGATCCCAAAACGCCTCAGGTGAAAGTTGTACAATTTCGTTGGTTTCAAGATTCCTGCAAAAATAATTTATTTAAGACATTCATGTTAACAATGACCAGTACATCAGAACCAATCAACGCAGGTCTCTTGTTAGCCAGTTTTAATAGTAGCTAGTGACGAGTATCAGCTTTCTTTTGCAGACTCGTCCGAATTTCTCGTACATATACTTTACATTTCCGAAGCTTTTACTCGAAACATTTAATAAAATGTGGATAAGTTAAACAGCTGAAATATCGATTTAAGCCCAAAGAGACGACTTATTGCGTAGTAAGTCATCTTCTTGTCCGCTTAGCTTTTTTTAGTTTGGCGAAGGAAAAGCAAAGTAATATACAGTGAAGGAATTGCTGGGGATTTGTCCTGTCTGCAATTTTTGTCCCTCTGATACTCAAAGGATCATCATAAGCTTGAACGATGTGCCGTTAATCATATTTTTTGTTAAAATTGACACAGGTGCTCCTAGCCTAACAGCTAATCAAGAGCTAAATTCTGCAAGTTCAGTGTATGACTTTTTTCCCAGTTTATTAGTTATATTATTCATAAAAGCGACTGTAAAGGTCTGTTCGT
Source organism: Porites lobata (assembly GCA_942486035.1). Lineage (NCBI taxonomy): Eukaryota > Metazoa > Cnidaria > Anthozoa > Scleractinia > Poritidae > Porites > Porites lobata. The sequence goes on along the minus strand of CALNXK010000251.1, from coordinate 515,978 downwards.
GTGGTACCGCTACAACGTGTGTATCCTTGTGTTATTCAAATTCTAGCGTTAAGTCACCCGTTAAGTAACAACTCGTATGTATGAGACTATGTTACTAGTGTGTAATCACATGTACCCGTGTGTATACTAATGAAGTGTATAATAGTAGTATACGTAGTTATCATGTGCAGAATTTGTTCTTGAACATTAGCAAGAAAAATGGACGAACATTAAAACTTACAGGCTCACTAGCTCAGCGAGATTTGAGAACGTCCTAGGCAAAAGCTGTGCAATTTTTCTATTGGACAGGGATCTGCAAAAATAAGTTATTTACTTCATCAAGAAAACACTAATTTAAATGCTGCAAATTTGTATTTTCTTTGCGTTGTAATTTTTAACGGAGAAGAAGACATGAGACTGATTAGAAAGAGGCCATCAATTTAAGAGGATCTGCGGCATAGTAAATGTAGTCAGGTACGTCGTTAAGGTGGCTGAACACAGTTATGTATTTCCAAAATAGGACTGGAAATGGCCAAGAGGTCCAGTCCAAGCCCATCGCTACTAACAGAGGGTTTTCTCTAATCGATGGCAATGGCCCTCTTGACGCGGCACTTTATGATGTTATTTCCTTTGGATAGACCTGTAACATTGTGTGGGTTGATTTTGTGACCCGTTGAACGACAGGGCTGGAAATTTTCCCTCCACTGCTCCTTATATGAGATGAAAATTTTCTGGAAATTTTCCAGATACACGCCTCCAACGTTGATTCTCGAGGTTGGGGGGAATAGATGGGCATGTTTGTGCGTGTGCTATTCCAAAAGTATAACGTGAATTATTATTATTCTTAGATATTATTACTCATTTTTTCCCGTTTCTGATTAGCTAGAATGCGGCCAGCGCAAATCTTTCAAACCAGCTAGCGTTGACCAGATTTGAGAGACGTTTTGGAATATCCAATAAAACAAAATCAATAGAACAAGCTATCGCCAGAAAAAAAGGGACATTAACCGAGACGTCCTGGGGCACAAGGATTCGTTAGCTCAGTTGTTTTTGTAAAGCTGGAGAAAATGGGCAAAAATTTTGACTTTTTTATACCAGGAACAAATAACCCACCTATTGGACTAAAATGTGGCAAAAACATGAGAAACAATTAAGGAATTTATCTTGAAACGGCGTCTTTTCGGCATAATGTATACGCCAGAAACTTATTTTCAAGTATTAAGTTAACCATAGGGATTTGTGATCCTGGTGCTCAGTTTCTAGTAAACTGTTTTGAAAAAATTGTTATGGCAACAAACAATAGCGGATTTAATTCAACCTACTTGCTTATAAGTGAAGAGCGACAGGAAAGAGAAAGAAGAGCGACAGGAAAGAGAAAGAAGAGAAAGAAGAGAAAGGCAAAGAGCGAGAATTAACAGGCGAGCTAGCGAAGAGGATTCAAGTGGAAAATTTATGCAGAATCTGATACTTGTTTACTAATAGCTGAAGCTGATAGAGTTTTGTGTCATCTTGTGATGTTTTTACCTGTCTTTTTGCACTTGATCTACAAAATGAAATACAGCTGTTATCAACATTCTTTTGTTATTCTTGTTTATTGGGTTGTGGTTGAGAAAAGCACCGCTCGACAAAAAGAAATCGAAAATCATCGTTTTCAAAAAAAAAAAAGGTACTCTTAGTAAGCTTACTTCGCCTTGCTGGAGTATGCGATCAGTCTTAAGCGATTCTGCCGTTACTTGATGGGTTTCCGAACTGCATATATCTCGACCAGTAAGCTTGAGTAATTGCATTGTATTTGGTGTTTCATTCTGGTTTCATGCTTATGCCGTCATTTTACGCACATTTGTAAGATTTGAGACAATTTATCTGACCTGGTGAAGAACTTAAAAAGTCTTTAGACATTTTCTGATCGCATTTAGAAAGAAAACGTTCAGAAAAATAGTTTAGTTATCCTATTTTTGGTAAGAAGAAAGCTTTGAGCGATATTCTTTTTTTTTGTTTTTAACCTGTTGCCAGGTTTTTCTGTTCTTATTATTATTACTGGCTGAGAAAAAAGCCTAAGAAATACTTCCTGTAAAAGTCAGCGGTAATTCCTTACCCACGCGTGCATAGTCATTAGTGTGTGAGCTTCGGCTATGTTATGTAGTTCCGTACTAGAGATTAAAACTGTTTGGAATCCTCAACCATCCTAGTTGTTAATAAAGATTATTACATGGTGTCAGAAGTAAAGAACGAGAAGTAAATTCTGCGACAGAAGAGTGAAGTTTGTGAACGAAGACAGAACGCAAAGTCCAGCTATTGACATCGGCGATTTGGAAAAGTACATCTCCCAAAAAACGGCAACTGGAGAAGGAAATCTCCGCCACGTGCAGATAGAGGAAGAAAACGCACTCGAAGGAAACGGAAATACACTGGCAGAAGACATTAAATGATGGAAATACTACTGAAGGAAACGCCGAAAATACGGATGAAGACGACTTCGCGATTACAAATGAAATGGCATTCCATTTAGGCCTGCCTTCCCCGGAACCACTCGATCTGCGAGGCGGAAACTTCTCAGAAAACTTGAAGAAGTTCAAACAAAAGTACAAAAATTACGAAATTGCAACTGGCATAAACATGGAGGACAGTGCAACCAGAGTAGCTACGCTGCAAACAGTCATTTGCAACGACGCTATTGATGTTTTTAACACTCTGACATGGGATACAGAAGGTGATGACAAAAAAATCGACAAAGTATCGGAGAAACTCGAGGAATACTGTGAACCAAGGAAAAATGTCAGTTACTAGAGATACAAGTTCTTTTCAAGCGGCCCAGAAAAGTGGCGAAACCATTGATCAATATGTTACTGTGCTGAGAAAGCTGAGTGAAACATGTGGATTCAGTACATTGAAGAACTCTCTTATCAAAGATAGAATTGTACTTGGCATCTGTGACACCAAGACAACAGAGAGATTACCCATTTCAGACCTCACCCTGGAAAAGGCAATAGATAAGGTTCGATCTGCAGAGGCAACAGAAATACAACAAAGAGACATGGCAAACGACCCAGCCGTGCATGGAATTGGAGTAGCAAAGAAAAAACCACCATTCAGAAAGGAACCCCCAGCTAACGAATATAGGCCTAGCTCAAGCAAGATATTTAATTACAGTAATCGTGGCACAAGACATGGTGTAAGAGAATGCCCAAGATATGGCAAGACATGTCACAATTGCAAGAAACAGCATTATTTCCAGAGCATATGCTGGTCACAAAAGAACGTCCATGGACTAATGGCAGACAAAGAAGAGGAGAATGACTGTGAGCCTCCACTGTTTGTAGGAGCAGTCATTACAGAAGTTCAGATTCAGAATGACGAGTGCTATGTGACTTTACCGGTACAGGGACATCTCATGCGACAAAAAGTGGACACTGGTTCGAAAGTGAACATTATGCTACTAAAGGAACTCTAGAAGATTGAAGGGACAACCCCCAAATGGATCTGTGAAACCAAAAACTGGTAAGATAATCTAAAGGTACTAGGAATCATAAAATTGCCTGTGAAATGCAAGTCAGCTGTTGAACAAGAGCTAACAGTCCATGTAGTGGAAACAAATCAGCCAGGATTACTGGGACTTCGTTCCTCGCAGAACTTGGGTCTAATTAAAGTTATCACGGCAGCAAAAACAGAAAGGGAAGAAACCACCACTGGTAATATCAGCCAAACTACAAAGACATCTCAAGAACTGAAAGAAGAGGTCCTTCAGAAATATGCACAAGTCTTTACTGGTCTGGGTCGTTTAGAGAAAAGTTACCACATTTTAATTGATCCAACTGTTTCACCAGTTATAAATGCTCCTAGAACAATACCAGCCGCACTTCGAAAGAGAGTGAAAGCAGAGTTGGATGACATGGAGAAGCGAGGAGTGATACGCAAAGTCGACGAACCCACTGACTGGGTTAATTCAAGGGCCATTGTTGAAAAGCCTGACGGTAGTTTGCGCATTTGTTTGGATTCAAGACTTCTGAACAAGGCTATAAAAAGAACATTTTCAACTACCCACCACTGAAGATATCACGACCCGTATGGCAAACGCAAAATAGTTTACCAAGTTAGATGGAAATCGAGGCTATTGGCAAAAACCACTAGATGAGGAGAGTAAACGTCTTACCACCTTCAATACGCCATTCGGAAGGTTTTGCTATGAAGTTACCCCATTTGGCATTAAATCTGCTCAAGAAGGTTTTCAGAAGCGAATGAGTCAACACTTTGGTGACCTGGAAGGTGTTGAAACTGACATTGATGACATAATTGTACATTTTTTTTTTTTTTTTTTTTTTTATTTGCTTTACTTAACCCAATAATTACAATATTGAACACTGCTTACACTGCTTACATTATTTACAACATTCATACCATACTTACAATACTGACAATACTTATTGCTTACATTGCTAACAATACTACTGTTTTCAAACATTATTACATTTCGTATGCTTCAAGTACTCAGTTGCATCGGAAGAAACTTATTTAAGGATAGTTGGCGTTATTGAGGCAGGATAAGCTACGGATGAAAGACATAGAGAATATCAGGGGGCGTTGGGAATAGCGCCATGGTAGAAACGATAGTTTCTACGTGATGTCGTGTAGGAATGACCATTGTTTGGGCAGAACATTGTTTGCTTCTGCTTGTGCTTGTATGTTGTAAATTGTCTTTAGGTGTTTGAGAAATCCTTGCAATAGAGGTATAGCTTCTTTTGTTTTGCAGAGCCAGATATAGTGCCTGGCAATAAGAAAACAAAAGTTGATCTGGCGTTGAAGTTTAGAAGAGTCTGATCTCAGGCCTAGTGAAACAGTCATGTCTGCAGAGTAACATGTCCCACAATAGAGCAGAGTTTACCATGTCATCGTTTTCATATTCGTCTTGAACTTCCTTAATCGTTGTCTTAATAAGATTAACATAAGCAGTTTCGGTTAAAAGAGAGGTATTTAATTTCCAAAGGCCGGGTCCTCTGCTATTTGCATGAAGAGACAGATCTAAAGTAATCATGGAATGGTCTGTTTTATATCCTGGCACTATCACTGGACGAAAAAACGGATTTGCCTAAGTTTGCTAGTTGAGCAAATCTATTGTAAATTTAGGGTACTAATGTTGCTACTTATTTGTTCTTGGTGCAAATTTTGTTCGAAAGTGAAAGTTTACTTCTCTGCAAGGGTGGCGTAAATGTGGAGTAAATATCAAGTTTACAGATATTTTGTTTCACTTTTGCGCCCCATAGTAAATCTGGTGTTTAGATTCAAATTTGCCGCCATTTTGTTCTCTGTGTAAAAATCGAACGTCAAAAATGAATGTTTGCTTGATATTTTCTGGCATAGCAAAGTTACTGTGTAAACTTATGGTTACTAGAGGCGTAAATTTAAGCAAAATATGATCAAAGAACTATCTTTACGACCACTTTAACCAACGTTTGCACATCTACCAAACTTCACGGTGTTATTTTACGCAAGTTTTGATTTTCCATCGCCCCGTTTCAATCACCATCACATTCTTCTCAAAGTTTATCATATTACTTGCTGCAGCTGGTTATTTCGGGTTAAAGGCCATCCCCCCTTTTTTTTCGTTTACCGTCGAATGCGTTTCCTGATATTGGGTCAGTGGCTCGGAAAAAAAAAATACCACAAGAAGTCTCGGAATTTGGGTGAACAAAATGCACAATAATGTGAAAGGTTTGAACCCAGGAGTCATTTCAGTAGTAGATTGCAGAGTTTCATCGTCCGGGTGAATGTAGTCCTGAACGCACTCCGTCGCAAGATCAGCCGCCATGTTTGTTGTTTCCCAGGTTTCCACGTGACTTTGGCACATGCGCGATTTGATTTACATTGTCACGTGCGGCTTTTGAACCAATAGAATAGTGTAAAATAAACTTTCGTTGAACAGTTCAAATTCACGCGGACTTCACAAGCGATACAGCGTTGCAAAACGAGTAGTTTTGTTATTTTCGGATAATAGAAAGCCTGTCTTTCTATTCAGCTGTTCTATTACGATTTATACCTTTGTTATTTTCGAGAGACAGTGATCAGTTGCGATATTCTTCACATAAAGCCTGTTTCCAAGTCATCAACTCAGCTGGATTGCAGAAAGGTATGTTCTTCTTGATATCGTGGTTCGTTTACTTACTTTGGTTTTCTAATAACTTTGCGTAAGCTTAAAACCTCAAAGATAAATCTTGAAATTTAAGATGCATGCACAGATATGCCATTGATTGATTCCTTTTTGTTTACTGCAGAAATAACTGTACTCTTTGTTGCGCATCGTCTTCATTAATGGGATAATCTTAAGTAGCCAGATCTTGAGCTGTGCAGGCAAACATTTCTTTTACACTAATATAAGTCGGTGATGTGACCTTAGCATGTCCATAATTCAGTAATTTGGCTTGTTGTACAGCTGAGTTAATATGTTAGATCTTTGGGGTTACTGTACTTTTCAGGTGACAACACTTGACAAAGCAGTGGTCACCATAATTTATTATTTAATATTCTACTACGTTTCAAATGACAAATGATTTTCCTTTTGAAATTTTTACAGTCAAAAACTCTTGTTTTACATCTATACATAACTATGGTTCAGTGATATTGTGAAATCTTAATTTGGTTCATTTTGCAAGTGACGGCATAAGTTTGCCAGATCTTGAAGCATATGTGTCATTCTGAGTGACCATTGTATTATTGTTCCACATTTAAATGACAAATGATTCTTATTTCATAAATTGTACCATCCAAAACTCTTATGATTTATACATATGGTTCAGTGATACTGTGAGATCTTAATTTTGGTTCATTTTGCGAGTGACGGCATATGCCAGATCTTGAAGCCTATGTATCATTCTGAGTGAGCACCATATTATTGTTCCACATTTAAATGACAAGTGATTTTTCTTTCATAAATTGTAGCATCCAAAATTCTTATGGTTTATACATATGGTTCAGTGATATTGTGAGATCTTAATTTTGGTTCATTTTGCGAGTGACGGCATTTTTTTCATTTTGCAAGTGAAGCCTATGTGTCATTCTGAGTGACCACTGTATTATTGTTCCACATTTAAATGACAAGTGATTTTTCTTTCATAAATTGTACCATCCAAAACTCTTATGGTTTATACATATGGTTCAGTGATATTGTGAGATCTTAATTTTGGCTCATTTTGCGAGTGACGGCATATGCCAGATCTTGAAGCCTATGTGTCATTCTGAGTGACCACCGTATTATTGTTCCACATTTAAATGACAAGTGATTCTTCTTTCATAAATTGTACCATCCAAAACTCTCATGGTTTATACATATGGTTCAGTGATATTGTGAGATCTTAATTTTGGCTCATTTTGCTAGTGACGGCATATGCCAGATCTTGAAGCCTATGTGTCTTTCTGAGTGACCGCCGTATTATTGTTCCACATTTAAATGACAAGTGATTCTTCTTTCATAAATTGTACCATCCAAAACTCTTATGCCTTATAAATATGGTTCAGTGATATTGTGAGATCTTAATTTTGGCTCATTTTGCGAATGACGGCACTTTCCAGATCTTGAAGCATAAGTGTCATTCCAAGTGACCACTGTATTACTGTTCCACATTATAAATGACAATACCTCATTATTTATACCTTTTGTACAGCTCAATGATGTTGAGGGATCTTTGTTAGTTCATTTTGCGAGTAAATGCTTTGGCTTTATCATGCCAAATAACCACAATTAATTATTGTTCTAAGCAACATGTGGGTTACCTTAATGTTACGTTTCTCAGGTTCTGACCGGTTTTACGGTTTATGTGTACAGTTGAGTCATGGCTGTGCTCTGTTAGAGCCTGGTGACCTGTGGGACACTATCAGTTCTGCTCTCGAATGACAGGGGAATTAATTTATTTCAGTTTTTATTTACACTTAAAAGAGTCTTAATGAAACAAATGCAGATTCAACAGAAAGAGGCATTTCTGCTCTCTACTTTAACACCTGTTCCAAAAAACATATTATATATTTAATGAAAAAGTTAGTAGGAATAAAATGCAGGGAGAAATTTTTCTCACAAATATCCTCAAACTGTTCCTTTGATTAAGAGAGTGTTTTCAGCTTTTAGTATCGTGTCATTGTTCTGCAACCCAATCATTTACACTGAGTATGAGCAGTACATGCTTGTTTACCAACTGTGGGTTACTTGTTGGCTGCTAAATCATGGCTCTTCATTTTTCTTTCAGAAAAAAAATTAAAGGGCCAATATGCTCTGAGGGAGTCAACTAGCATCAGTTAGTCAGGCAAGGACAAGTACCTTGCACGTATGTCCGTTGCATATATGTCATCAGAGGAATCTTTGTCTGAAGCAGCTGTATCAGAGTGGCATGAAGGTAATTCTTCAGGTTCAGATGAGGACCTCCCAAACAGGGAAAATCTCTGTGTAAGGCCACTTTCCTGGCAGAGCATTGAGGTGAATGGTTTAATGGCCCAGTTGGACCGCAAAGTTGCATGTTGTCAAAGCCAATGAAGCGAAAATAATGGTAATAGAGCACACAGTGAGACCAGCATCAAACCAAAGAGTATATTGCTCTGGCACCCACCACTTACAATAGAAAAAGGAACTTGATCATAGGCATAACACAGAAAAGAAGAAGACATTTTAAATAAAAATGTACAAAATAATAATAACACTCAAATTGAAGATGACATGCATCATGATTCAGTTCCTTTTCAGTTAAGTTCCTAGAACCATATTTACTCAGTAGACAATTGCACAATTTTTTGAGTTTTGATGAAGACCTACAATGTAGTAAGTGAATATCCTTTGACACCCATGGGAAGGAGCCACGTTAGAACTAGGTAAATTACCAAATCTCAAAGTTGTTTGTCACAATCCAATGAAGATCTTGCCTGTGTTGCAGACACTCTAAACCTTCTGTATAGAGCATGCCGTCTGAGAATTAGTGCACAATATCATGTTTGAATCCCAAAGGGTCACAAAGACATGCATGTATGTCAGCGTTTTGTGATTGGCTAGGTTCTTACGCTGTTTGTGATTAGTCCGATTTGAAATAAAGTGTTGACACAAAGTCACATAATCTCAATGACCTTTGTATGGTATGGTGGAGCCACAAACTTTCCCTTACCAGACAAATGTCTGCAAAATTTGCCATCTTTGCAGAGCTGTCCTTGTTAGTTTGCACCGAATCACTCTGTAACTTGGCAACTTTACTGAATTTTAAAAACCTTCCATCTAGTAGCCTGTAAATGCAGCTGTATTTTCAGTCGTCGTGTCCATTCACCCAACATATGTAATTGGAGATACATCTGCATCCACTTTCCACAGTGGTGACAGATCCTAGGGCTACCCTAAGCACTGCCTTAAAAAGTGCCACTCCGAGGACTAAATCTAGCCAATACACCCCATAGTAGAGTAATTACTGGACTCCAAATGCCATGATCCTATTTTGTTCTTGGCATATTTTATGAAAAAAGAGTGCAGTTATGTTTTATGCAAAAAAAAAATACCGTGTGTGATAACAGTTTTTTATAAGCATGGCTTAAATTTTAATCACCTGCATGCCAATAACAATAATAATGGTGATGAATTAAAGAAGTTCTACAGAGCTTTCATAGTGTATAGATTGTGTTTGGACAATTTGGATATTTAATCAGTCCAATACTGCAAGCAAAACAGCTGATCATGCGAATCAGAAAAAAATTGCTCCAATTTTTAGCAAGTAATTTGACTTTAGTTAAAAAAATAAATGTAATAAATTATTTATGGTCATATAATAATTCAAGTATTTAACCAAATCAGTGGATAGCAGTTTTGCTTTCATAACTTGAAAAGCTCTTGGCTACCTATAGGATGAGAGTAAAATTGGGGTGTCATTCCATGCTAGTTTTAGAATTTTAGCAGTAAATGAAGCACCTGTAAAATAAAATACATGTACATGCTAAAAGGGTGACAAAATTAACCTCATAAGTGTTTACTGCTGGGTAAAAATATATCAAAGTCGTACCCAAATCATAGAAATGCACAGAGCTTTCGCATAGTAACTCATTTTGTTTACAAGAAATATTTTTATGTAACTGATTTGGTTAAAAATGAATCATACAGATGTATCTCCCCTTGGGGTAAGTGAATAGCACTAGGTACACTATATAATATTATTCACTGCCTATTTTGGGTAGTGGATAATATTTGTCAGATGAAAACAAGTTCTTATAAATAATAATTAGAGGAATATCGCTTATCATAATAATTTGAGGCTAATTTTATTTCCTGTGGTGGATGTTCTGTCCATTAGTAAGGATGTCACATCTACATTGTGAGTGATGTGTACGTGTTGTCATCGTACAACCATTTGCCAATAGTATCAATTGAATCTAGAAAGAGTATATTTGAAGTATACCACTCAAATGGAGTTACGTTTTACCTGTATCAACCTTAGATAATTATGAACCAGCTAGTGTTGACTTGCACTTTCAAACCCAATGTACATTCTTATACACTTATGAATTTAGATAGTTTCACATTGTATGTGCTTTTTATTTAAAGGCATATATTTTGTGGTACATGCAGTGCCCTGCAGAGGCCAATGGGACTTTCTTTTAATTTATCTTGCTTTTTATTGTACAGTGTATATTAAGGATAATAAAGTCATTTTATTCTTTAAATTTTGTTTGGTGTCTAAATTGTTTGTCAGTCATTTATGTTACCAAATAAAAATAAGAAACATGTGGATAGTGATGTTTTGATCAAATTTGCTATCTTGAGTGAAAGTGTAAAAAGTGATATTTTAATCAATTTTGTTTACCTTACTTAAAGTATGGAAAACTGCTATCATGGCAATATTTGCCATCTTGAGCAAAGATACAGAAGAACTGATATTTGATCAACTTTGCTACAATGGGGAAAAGTATGGGAAACTACTGTTTTGATCATATCTGCCATCCTGAGCAAAATTGAGAATAAAGTGATATTTGGCCAAATTTGCTACCCTGAGCAAAACAGTGGCAAACGCCTATTTTGATCATATTTGCCACACTGAGCAAAGATACGGAAGAAGTGATAATTTGACCTCATTTACTACACTGGGCGATACACAAATAAAGTGAATTTTTGCTCAGATTTACTATCCTGGGCAAAACTGTTGAAAAATGAGTTTTGGTCACTTTTGCTACATTGAGCAAAAATGTGGCAAATTACTACTTTGACCGAATTTGCTATAGAGAGCAAAAGCATTCAAAAATTCATCTTCGATCGCTTTTGCCCATTTGGGCAAAAACCTGACAAATGTCAGTTTTGCTATCAAGTTTGACACCCCTGTAAATGCCTTGATAAAGTAAAGGTTATCCTTGTTTTTACACACGGGGCAAATTTGAAGCAAATTCGGCATTTACCACCTTTGCCACTAATGCAAAATTATGGCAAAGTTGGTCCTATGTCATGTGGCAAAATTGAGCAAAATTAAGCAAATGTGGCATTTGCAGATGATTTGCTCCAGATTTGCTATAGAGGTAAATCCGTTTTTTCGTCCAGTGTATATCGGTGTTAGTGACGTCCCCAATAACGCTTTGGCTTATTAAAAAGAAATCAAGTCTACAGTAAACCTTAGGTTGTCGTTGTCTCCAAGTGTACCTTTTGTCATCTGGATTGTGAATTCTCCAGACATCGAGAAGATCTAGGTTCTCTGAAATTTCTTGAACGGTCTTCAAGCTATTTTGGTGAGTTTTGGCAATGCCACCTTTTTTGTCATTTTCGATGTTAAGAACAAGGTTGAAGTCACCGCCAATTATTATGTCTTCACATTTAAAATTTAAAAGATGATCGTAAAAGTTTTGAAAGAATGAAGGTTTATCCTCGTTGGGAGCATAGATGTTAGCGAGGGTCAAAAGCTTTTCGTTAGCTTTTAAGTCACAGATAATAAATCTCCCTGCAGGGTCGGTGTACATGCTGACACTGAAATGAAACATGGTTGTCGTCTAAACTCAGTTCTGAATCGATGTAAGAAGATTAACTTGACAATAAATTAAGTGTCTTAACTGAGAATGGAGGTCCCGTTCTGAAGTTTTTTGATGTACAAAAACCAGTAACCATCAGTTGCGATGCCTCACCAACAGGCCTCGGCGCGGTCTTACTGCAAGACAATTGTCCCGTGGCTTACGCATCAAGATCTTTAAGTGAGGCCGAATCAAGATATGCTCATGGAACTCTTGCCAGTTCAGTTCAGCCTGGAGCGATTCAACCAATACACGTATGGAAAGAAAGTGCGCGTAGAATCAGCGTCCAAACCCCTGGAGATAATTGCGAAGAAGCCCTAAGCGACAGCACCACCCAGACTACAAAGAATTCTGCTCAGAATGCAAAAGAACGACTGCACACTAGAATCCAACTCAAGCCTTCCAGTCTCAAAACCCAAACTTGAAGAAATACGAGAGGAAAGCAAATCAAACGTGGTGGCCAGAAACAATGGCCTGTGTCAGTAACAGTTACCGCCTGTATTGGGACATGAGATATGAACTGTCTGAACTGAACGGTATCATTCTAAGGAGTGGGATAATTCTTATCCCTACCTCTATGCGGAAGGAGATGTAAGAGAGAATTCGTCAAGGCCACATGGGCATAGAGAAATCCAAGCGGCGAGCACGAGATGTGTTTTACTCGCCTTGGATGGATTCTGAAATTCACGAAAAGATTGCAAGATGCAGTATATGCCAAAAACACCAAGGACTCTACACAAGCCTCTAGGCTTTTGCGTTGTTGAAAGGAATTCTTCGATGTGTTTGATGAACGGGACTCACATTTCCATCGATATGCAGCTTAACTTCAACATTCTTCATTTTTCTAAGACCAGTGAACAGACTAGGGTACCGCTGGAATACGTTTTTCTCCACTGATACAGCATTTGCAATCTGAAGTATTCCTAACTCTGTGGCCGTGGCGTATCCCAGAAGAGACGTTCCACTCTCCACCACAAGAAATTCAGCGTCGACTGTACTACACTTTGATTCAGTGAGGGCTGAGAACTTGCCCATCATGGGAAGCGGGGCAGATGAACTGAAGGCATAGACCCTCGTACCGCAGGGTTGCAGATCGACACCAAAAACTTTAACTGCATTGGAACTTACAATGTTTACTCTCAACCCAGAGTCTACCAAGAACTTGCACACAACACCGTTCACTTTCAAAGAGACAAAAGGAGCACTGACCTTTGAGACGGGGACTTCTATCCTAAATGCATACTCGTCATCAGAGCTTGACAAGGTCTCACGTTCCTCACATTCTGCTTTCAATCGGTTAACATTTGGTTTTTTCTTTTCCTTGAGATTACCACGTCCACGGGACTGCTTTCCTTTTCGGGAATTTCGGGTCTCACGTGACTTTTGCGTGCAGCATTTCGCATAGCGAACATATTTATGACAGCCGTTGCACTTGCGATTTCGCGCGGGACAACCCATCTTCGAGTCGTGTGGCCAAATTCCACCGCAATTGAAACAATTTTTCTCGGCTGTGATGGAGTAGGAAGCACAGCGTTAGCCACATTTCCCGACGATTCGATATCCTTTGCTTGCGTTTCCGAGATTTCCAGAGCTCGTGCCTTATTCAATAAGGTCTCAAGTGTCATGGTTGTATCTCTCAAAGCCTTGCGACGAAGACGCTTTGATGAACAGGATAAAAATAATCTGCGATTTAATTTCCTTGTCGACGTCCCCAAATTCACAAGAAGCAGATAATTGACACAAACGAGAGCGAAATGCATTAATGGACTCTCCTGTGTTCTGTCGGGCTTGACGAAACGTGTAAATTTCATACTCGACATTCTTCTTCGGATCGAAATATTCCGTGATCTTTTCTTTTGCCGTAGCAAAATCGTCACCTGTGTCCACTAAAGTTTCAAAAATCTCTCACACTTCTTCTCCGGCGTGGTAAAGAAGCAAAGCCCGCTGTCTTTTCTTATCAGTGGTGGCAGCAGCGACGAACAGATTTTCAAGACGTGCGATCCACTTTCGCCAGCGTTGAGCGATTGCACCATCAGCATGGATATCAAAAGGATCGACGTTTGGAAGAGCGGAGGCTATCATAAAATCGGCAAATCTATCACAAAGACCTTTCCAGTTATCTGCAACGACGTTCCATCCTCGTCGCCAATGTAATGGGTTGCTATTCTACACAAAGTGAATTAGCAAGACACGACAGTCGAGCACATGTTCAACAACTCACTATATTCTCTACAACCCCGGCATGCTTCGCGCGTCATTCCACACGTGACGTAAACATTACAGATTCCACTCTTTTTCAGTGGAACTTGGATTCTGGATTCCATTCCTTGGTGGGATTTCGGAGTACTTGACTGAGCTCTGTTCTGGATTCCAAAGCCCTGGATTCCGGATTCCACGAGCAAAATTTTCCGGGATTCTGGATTCTACAAGCAAAAATTTCCCAGATTATAGAATCCGGATACCCTTACATGACGCAAAGTACTAGTCAAACATTTTCATACCTGTTCACGCATATTTAATTAAGCAGTGGGAAATTTACTTTTCTTGTAACATTCGATTTTAAAATGTGATGGATCGGAGTAACTTTTGGTCAATGCAGCTTTTTCAGACTGGACCTCATTTTAAACTAGAAGAGGTCTGGTTCTGAAAATAAATTTTTTCGTCTTGACAAACAGACTGAACACGAATGTTCAGGGTAGTGGGAAATTAAATGAAGCTTGGAAAGGTATCTTTTACTTGCTGAACTAATTTTTGAACAATATATATCATTGGCGAAGGGAAAAAGAGAACTTTAACATAGTTTTGTTGGGAAAATGAAGCATGTCTTACCTAAAAGTGGAAAGTATTTGAACAACTGAGAATTTTGCTGTGACAGCAGCCGGTACTGTCACGCAACGCAAATTGAACATTTGGCTGAATTTGAGTTGAAACCTTCAATTCTGAATCGCTATGTGCCGCAAGTTTTAGCGCATAACTAGACAAAATAGCTATCAATCTTTAACAAAAACATGTTTTTAGGTCTCACTTAGGTGTCACATTGGAGAATTTCCTGATGATTTTGAGGCATTTATTCGTGCAATTTGCTTTCTTAATTGGATTAGTGAAATAAAGACGACCAGTTTCTGCTGATTACGGAAAGATAATGCCTAAATGGTACTGGAAGAGTAAGAAGAAGTAAAATGCTTCCAAATGAGTGCAAATAGTCTAGGATTTGATGACCCGAAGTACTTTTAAGCGATCGTTAAAAAACCTGTATAACAGAGACTACAATTTGCATATTTTAGCCGCTAACGGTCGTCCAGCAATGAAATGCTAGGAATGGCAGTAAAATAAACAATTTCCTCATTCTAACGTCACTTTCGTTACTACGATTTATAGTAGTATTGATGGTAAAAATATAAGGCAAAAGCTTTGTCGAGTCCGAAATCGAGTGGAACGCTTTTAGGTAGACTGCCTCTTAATAGAAAATAGAAAACGGCTACCGAAATGCAGAGATACTTTCGAGAACGAGAGCAATGTAAAACGTTCATCGGATAGAGAGGAAGAGGAGGAGGAGACGTTTCTGCGAATGGCAGTGAAGATAAAGACACCCAAGAGAGCAACAACGACACTGAAAACGACAGTCAGGAAACAGAAAGTAGTAGCCCTGAAACGTCTACAACCATACACTCTTAAAATTCCTGTGAAAATTTTGAGAACTCTAATGTGTACGGGACATTGATCATGAAATGTCCTAAATGTTCTTCGCATGATTACCACAAAATTTGTCCTATATGCGATCACCAGATCCCCGAAGAGGAAAATTACATCAAAGAGGGCTTACATCGGTGTCACGATTGTGGAGCAATAACACACAAAAACGCGAAGACGTTGGAAGCCAGTTTTTATTCCCTTTTCAAAGAGGAGGACGAAGACGACGATCAATTTTTCATTCGTTTCAAATCGCTGTGTATTTGACTGGTTTTGTCATTGGCTTTCAATAAAAATTTTAAAACTGTATTTCGTGTCTGTTTCTTTTTTTGCTAGCGTTAATTATTCGCGTGTTTTAATTGATCCTTGTCAAGTTATTAATTGTTTTGTGTTTTTATAATAACAAGACAAGGTTCTCCCTTAGGTTTTTTACTGTAAATGGAATTTGTATGCAACTGTGGGCTTGTTAACTCGCATAATTAAATGACTTTAACGGAGGGTGAATTGACAAGACCATAAGCTAACCAAGGGCTGAGACTTCAATAGTTAGTCGTTTCCACGAGATAGAACGGAGAAAATGGTTTTGTTATTTACAGTCCGTCAAAATTGAAATAAAGAGTTTTCAGCTCCACTTTCTGTGTGTGTGTTTTGTTTGTATATCCGACTTTTTTTTAGTGCTAAATAGAAGACATGGGCCGTTTCTCGTGACTGATGTCCTTTGGACATTCAATGAATCATCGTAAGACAAAACAATAACAACTAACCATATGCTAAATTTTGTACTTTCAGAATATGATTTCTTTTCCTCAGGGTATATAAGGCTTGTTCTGCAAGCTCCCTTATGTCAAGTTTAATGCACCGGCATATGTGGGCAACTCCTCTTACGACGGGTCTGAGGCTGTTCCCATGGGAAGTCCACCCGGAGGGTGGTAACTGTAGAGAGTTTTACCGGCGACTACAGGCTAAGTTCGCTTGAGGGACCGAGTTATCTACGGGATATCAGGTTCGGGCAGATGGAACTCTTTATCCTTGGCCGGAAGCCCATCTAGAAGAGGGAAACTTCGAACCCAAACCAGGCTTGGAAAGGGATGGGCTCCGTCAGGCTTCATTTGCCCATGATACGCTACATGAAATTACAACCATTTCTCAATCCATACCGGATCGGTCGTCGCCCGAGTCAAAAGGGACCGCACCTTCCGTTGCTCAGCAGGACGGAGATGAGAAGTATGCGACTGGGGTAACAACTAGCAAGATACGTGTCAGAAACAATATCACTATTGGCGCCTGGAACGTGAGAACCTTGCGAATGGCAGGCAAATTGGAAGAATTGTCGTTTGAGCAGGTACCGCTGGAACATTTTAGCATCTTTGGTCTCTGCGAGGTACGATGGAAAAACTTTGGCGAGACATCCACTGAGGAGGGTCTTAAATTATACTTCAGTGGCAAGGAGGACAAACACGAACAAGGCGTTTAATTTCTTGTTCACATCGTGAACACTGTCATGATCTGCTGTCCAGTCTCAAGCAGGCTTATCACCATCCGCTTGAGGTCAAGTCCATTTAACATCACAATTATACAGGCCTGCGCCCCTAACCCGGACTATGATGATGATGATGCAGTTGAGGACTTCTGTGACCATCTGCAGGAAATCTTGGACCAGTCCCCTGAGAAAGACATCCTTGTTGTGTTAGGCGACTGGAATGCCAATGTAGGAGAGAATGCATTCAAAAACTGGAAAGGCACTTGTGGACGCTACTGCAACCCAGAGACAAACGAGAGAGGTCTAAAGCTTCTGGAGTCTGCTTGCGACAACGATCCTGTGCTGGCGAATACACTTGGCAAACACAAAGTATCCAGAAGATGGACATGGCACAGTCCAAATGGAGGATACCATAACCAGATTGATTATATAATGGTTAGGACGCGCTTCATGACCAATGTAAACACCGCTAAGACAAGAAGCTTCCCAGGAGCTGACATAGGAAGCGACCATGATTTAGTGATGATGTCTTTTCGGCTACCTTTAAAGAAGATAAAAATGCAGGGCCCCACAAGGGTTAAGTTCGATCTTGAGAAGCTCAAAGACACTCAAGTTGCTGATGCCTTCCAAGCAATGATTGGTGGTAAATTTGCACCAGTTACCTTGCTTGATGTAGATGACACAGAAGTGGACACACTCGTTAACACCTTCAATAAAGCAATGACTGAAACAGCTAGTGAAATCTTAGGCAAACGCAGAGCAGTCAAAAGACCGTGGGTCACAACGGGCACCCAGATCTATGGAAAGAATGAAGAGCACTGAAGAAGGGGAGGTACGAGACAGCAGAAGGGGCAAGAAAGTACAGAGCAATTAACCAGAAAATTAAGAAGAGCATAAAAAGGTAAAAGAGTCTTGGATTGATGTACAGTGTCAAGATGTTTAAGATAACATCAGGAAGAACAATAGCAAAAAGCAAATCAGCTGGTAAAAACTCTGACTATTACAAAAAAGGGAAGACCAACACCATACAGGACAAAGACGGAAATGCCTTAGCGAAACCAACGACATTATAAAGAGGTGAAAACAATACTTTGCAGAACTGTACAGCCACACAGTTGTAGGTGACCGTAGGTGACACTAGTAACCGACACTGCGAAGTAGCCAATCTTGAGGGAAGAGGTCGAAGCAGCTGTGAAAGCGCTCAAGAAGGAAAATCTCAAGGGATAGACAATATCCTGGGAAAGCTGGTACAGGCAGGAGGAGATGCCGTGATGAGTGCCTTGCGTAAAATCTGCAATAAGATATGGCAGACAGGAGAGTGGTCCATACCATAGACTCAGTCTCTTATCATCACCCTTTCCAAGAAAGGCAACCTTCAACAGTGCAAGAACTACCTCACGCTCAGCCTAATATGCCACCCAAGTAAAGTCCTGTTGAAGGTGCTGTTAAATAGGCTGAAGCCTCAGGCAGCATCGATCATCGCAGAAGAACAGGTAGGTTTCCGATCAGGTCGCAATGCGACAGAACAGATCTTCAGTCTTAGGACACTGTGCGAGAGGTACCTCTAACATCAACAAGACCTCTATCACGTCTTTATTGATTTTAATAAGGCGTTTGACAGAGTATGGCGTAAAGCCCTTTGGTCTACTATGAGGCTTTATAACATTGACGCCAACCTTATGCAATTCGTTGAAAACCTCTACAACAAGGCTACTAGTGCAGTCTACCTTAATGGTGGCATATGAGACTGGTTCAGAACCACAGTCGGAGTCAGGCAAGGCTGTCTACTCTCACCGACTCTCTTCAACATCTTTCTGGAGAGAAGTATAACTGTCGCACTAGAAGATCACCAAGGAACAGTCAGCATCGGAGGCAGAACAATTACCAACTTACGCTGCTGATGACATTGATGTCCTGGCAGGAAACGAGGAGGAACTAGCTTCTCTGGTAGATCGCCTGGATAAGACCTCTGCAGCCTTTGGCATGAAAATTAGTGCAGAGAAAACCAAACTGATGACCAATAACGCGAATGATATCAGCATTGACATCAAAATCAACTCTGAAAAATTGGACGAGGTTGACAGCCTCAAGTATGTGGGCGCAGTCGTCACAGATCAGGGTTCCAAGGTTGAAGTACTGTCCAGAATTGCACAGACAAGAGAAGCACTAGCGAGACTGAAGACCACCTGGAACGATAAGCATATCTAAGCCCAAAGATCAGACTAATGCGCTCCCTGGTTATCTCAGTACTAATGTACACCTGCGAAACCTGGACATTGACAGCGGACATCCTGACGAAATTGCAGGCCACTGAGATAAGATGCTTTAGGAAACTGCTTGGCATCTCATACAGAGACCACATCACTGACCATGCAGTCAGAGACAGAATCAGGCAAGCCATTGGGCCCTTTAATGATATCTTGACCACGGTAAAGAAACGCAAGGTAAAGTGGTTTGGGCATGTATCAAGATCAGCACGGCTTGCCAAGACAATTTTACAAGGAACAGTGCAAGGAGGGAGAAGAAGGGGCCGACAAAAGAAGTGTTGGAAGAATAATGTCTGAGTGGACAGGGTTGAGGTTTTGCAACGCCCTAAGAGAAGCTGAAAACAAAATCAAAGGAGGGAAAGGGTTGCTATGTCCGTGGTGCCCAACGTTCACCATGACTACGGGATAGGTGCATGGAGCATTAGTCACATTATTCATAAAAAGCGACTGTTACCATCTGTCTGTGTATTACTGGTACTGTGTGTGTATCTCAGCCGTTCAGTAAAAACCTGCAAATGTACGGATCAGTTACGTTTGTCGTTTGTAACCATATCTAGCTGTGTGCATACTGACGATATTTAATATACTCGATATATTTAGTACTCGTGTAGTGTTTAAGTCTTGGTAATGAGCAACGGAAAAAAATACAAAACTTTAAACTTACAGCAGCTTTAACATAGGGAGATTCCAAAACGAACGAGACGAAAGCTGTGCAATTTCGTTGTTTTCAAGATCCCTGGAAAAGTAACTTATTTTAGACATTTATTTTAAACCTGATCGGTACATGAAGAACCAATCAACGCACGTCTCTTGTCAGCCAGTGTAATCGCAAACTAGTGACGAGTTTCTTTTGCAGACTCACCAAAATTTCTCGTAAATTTACTTTACATTCTCAAAACTTTTTCTCGAAACATTTAATAAAATGGGTATGAAGTTAAAAACTTAAATATATCGATGTTTAAAAGCACAAATAGACGCCTTATTTGGTAGTAAGTAATCTTCTTGTCCGCTTATTTTTTGTTAACTTCGCGAAGGAGAAAGCAAAGTAATATATAATGAAGCTGACAAAGAGGTAAAGAGAATTGGTGACGATATTTCCCGCTTGCAACTGTTGTCCCTCTGGTACTCAACGACATGCAACTAGTTATATTTAACTGACACTTGTACTCCTAGCCTAACAGCTAACCAACAGCTACATTCTGCAAGTTCAGTGTATGACGTTTTCCCCAGTCTATTAGTTATATATTATTCATAAAAACAACTGTAAGCGTCAGTTCGTGTGGTACCGCTACACCATGTATGTACTTGTGCTATTTAAATTCTAGCTAGTGTTAAGTCGCACGTTAATTAGGAACTCGTATGCATAATAAGACTAAGTTACTAGCTTGTAATCACTTGTAACCGTGTGCATACTAATGATGTATATAATAGTAGTATACGTAGTAATCATGTGGAGAATTTGTTCTTGATCATTAGCAAGAAAAATGAACAAACATTGAAACTTACAGGTTCACTAGCTCAGAGAGATTTGAGAACGCTTGAGGTAAAAGCTGTGTAATTGTGTTGTTGGAGAGGGATCTGCCAAAAAAAGGTATTTACTTCATGACAATAATTGATGTAGCAATGTCTGCTTTATCTGACAGTGCATATTTTGTGAAAAGAATTTGAGATCTTCGTTAAATTACTGAGCCTCAGGCGTTGGTATTTAGCGAAACAAAACCGCTATCTTGTCCAAATTGTTAGGAGCTGCAGAAGAACAATTACCACGGTGATTGGATTTGACAATAATTGATGTAGCAATGCCTGCTTTATCTGACAGTGCATATTTTGTGAAAAGAATTTGAGATCTTCGTCAAATTACTGAGCCTCAGGCGTTGGTATTTAGCGAAACAAAACCGCCATCTTGTCCAAATTGTTAGGAGCTGCAGAAGAACAATTACCACGGTGATTGGATTACAAAAGAAAAGTGCTGCCCAACCGTCACTTTTTTCTAGGGTCAAAGATTGTTTCGTTTCGTCCAATACCATAAGCCCTCGAAGTCTACGACAAACAATGATCAGTTTCGGGTGAATACACAAGACCTTTGGTCTTACCTCATGAAACAGAATGGTCACAAGGAATAGGATAGTCACCGGTAGCCGGAGACGCAAATAATGAAAGGATAATTCTAAACAATAGTCAAAAAGCTCAACGGATAGTTTTTTACCAAAACTTTAGCTCTCTCTTTACAAACCATTTAGAAGTTCATTCAAGACGATACATGTTTTTGCGGAAAAGGCGGTCTTGTGATTATCGGCATTGCAGATATCTCGCAAGAACCGCAATCGCTTTGAATCGCCGCTCGGTGTTTGGACAAATCCAGTATATATAACCTCCTGAGCATCTCTGCCTGCTAAACAAGCTATTACAGTTGGTTCCGGTTAGGGTTTTAACCTGAAGTTGTTACATGATTGGAGTATATAATTTTGATCTTCCAAAGCTTATGCCAGTAGCAAACATTTCCTTGATGAATTCATGACGTTTGTCTCTCACTAATGCACGCCAGGATACACGGTAATAAGTTAGTCATCACAGCTCAGCCAATCAGGAATTTCCGGACGCCAGCGTCCGCAGCAATGAACATACGGGGATTCTTATGGCCACCGTTCCTTACCCTCTCTATCCAACCCCCTCCTTTTTTTCCTTCCTCCTTATCCCCTACCCCTTTCGACGCCTGTTACGCAGGCTACGCGTATGAGAATTTTCCCAGTTTCCTAGTTCTATTATTCATAAAAACGACTGTAAACGTCTATTTGGGTGGTACCACTACAACGTGTGTGTACTTGTGGTATTTAAATTCTAGCGTTAAGTCACCCGTTAAGTGATAACTCGTATGTATGAGACTATGTTACTAGTGTGTAATCACAGGTACCCGTGTGCATACTGATGAGATGTATAATAGTAGTATACGTAGTAATCCTGTGGAGAATTTGTTCTTGATCATTAGCAAGAAAAATGAACAAACATTGAAACTTACAGGTTCTCCAGCTTAGGGAGATTTGAGAACGCTCCAGTCAAAATCTTTTCAATTTTGTTGTTGGAGAGGGATCTGCCAAAATAAGTTATTAACTTCATGACAACAATAATTTATATGCTGCAAATTTGTATTTTCTTTGAGCTCTAATTTTTAACGGAGAAGAAGACTTTGAGCCTGACTAGAAAGGCCATTAATTTCAGAGGAACATCCTTTACGCAGCATAGTAAATGCAGGCAGGTACTTAGTTAAGGTGGCTGAATACAGTTACATGTTTCCAAAATAGGATTGGAAATTACCGGGAGGTCTAGTCTAGGCTCGTCGCTACTTACAGAAGGTTTTCTTTGTTTGATGGTAACCGGACCTTCTTGACGCGGCGCTTGATGATGTTATTTTCCCCGGATAGAACTGTAACATTGCATAGGCTGATTTCCTGACCCGATACACGACAGTGCTCGCAATTCTCCCTCCCCCGCTTCTCATTCGTGGTGAAGATTGTTTGCAAAATTTCGAGATACAAGCATTGAAAGTTGTTTGTCGAGGTGAGGGGAATAGAGGAGCATATGTGCGCGTGCACTATTCTAAAAGTATAACGTGAATCTGCCGGGAAGGGAAGCGATGAACAATATACCACGTTATTATTCATTAATTTTTTCCGTTTTTGATTAGCTCAAATCCCCCGGTAAATACTTCAAAACGAGCTAGCCAAATTTAAGAGACGTTTTGGAACATCCAATAAAATAACGACAATAGATCCAAAGAAGAGGTTATCGCCAGAAGGAAGTCAGTTTAATGGGTTTCGAAATCAAATTATGTGATGGAGAGGCAGATACATCAACTTTCGCATCTCCAGAGAATACCAGACTTTCCGACCTATCAAGAATTTCAGACCACCGGTTGAAAAGCAATCGCCAGAAAGCAAACCAGTCAGTGCAACGTCCGGCGTTTGCTTGCACGAAGAGTTTTAGTCTCTCTCCTCCAGGATCTCGGAGTGTTTTTAGATCAGTGCCTCTCTTTTGATGAACACATACGTAAAACTGTTGCTAGTTGTATGAACAAACCGATCCAGATTAATAGAATTTAGCATTTTCTTGATAAGGAAACGCTTCTGTTAATCATTAACAGCTTTGATTTAGCAATCTGTTTTATTGCTGCTAATAGTTTGGAGCAATACCTTGGCAACTAGCATTCATAAGTTTCAGCTTTTTTAAAAGTTTACAGCCAATATTGTCTTGGGAATCCGCAAATATGATCATAGCTCTGCAGGTCTAAGATCACTTCGAAGGCTAAATGTCAAACAAAGACTTATGGTCGATCATGCAGTTTTTTGATGCATAAATGTCTCAAAGGTCAGTCACCTAGCTATTTGTTAGATAAATTTTTAACTCGAGCTATTATCCATGATAGACCGACAAGATATAGAGATAGCCTCGATATTCCATCTTGTAGAATTAATGCTGGCCAACGCGCTTTTTATTACCATGATGTAAAAATATTGAATAATTTTAGTAAAGACCTAAGGGAATTCATAAATACTAAAGTTTTAAGGAGACGTCTAATTAATTAATTAACTGATTTGTGACAGGAACTGAGTTAGATGATGATTTTTGTACATAGTTACCATTTAGTTATTGTTGTACATAGTTTTTAAAACTAATTAATTAAATAATTTATTTATTCATCTACTTAATTTATCTAATTTATTTTTATAGTGATACTGAAAAGCCTTCTTTAGGGATGCTCAATAAAGTGTATGTACGTACGTACGTTTGTACGTACGTATGTATGTGTGTGTGTGTGTGTATGTGTGTATGTGTGTATGTATGTATGTATGTATCATAAACAAAGTCAACTTCACAAGGATGAAAGCAATGTACAATACAGTCAGGCAGCTGATAGAGAGATAGAATTAATTCCCAAAAATGTTTCCCCAGTTTGCAATTGTTGTCCCTTGGACACTCAATGGATCATCATAAGAGAAGACAACAACAACTAACCAAAACCTAAATTCTGTACTTTCAGAATGTCTTTATTCTCAGGGTATTAGCGGGAAGCGCGCGCGCGTGGGCGGAGCCCCATAGTTAAGTAAATCTACTTATCCAGGAAAATTTTGTTATCACGTGACCGTAGGCCGACCGCCCGAACGACCGTCCGTCCGCACCACAGGGCAGCCAATGTTTAATCTCTCACTTTCTAGCTAGTTTAGGAGCCCAGGTGCAAACTGATTTTGCACATCCATGTTGTGATCAATTGACAGCTGTCAAAACAGAGTACACGCTGACCAGTATCACCTGGCCGTATCGCAGGCTAAGGTGCCGACCCATCGAGGTCAAGTATTTTTTAAAGTTATCCGCTGAAAAGTTACTAGTTTTCAAATGATCGCAGGCTCAAGTTTTTTTTTAATTCATGTGAAATATTTTTTGTTTGTTGCGAAAATCAGCCAGTTATTTAACAAATTCTATGAACGCGTGTTAGATATGAGGTGGTAAAAAGCCAACGAGGCGAGTAGTGCCGAGTTGGCTATAACTATCTTATATCCAATAAGCGCGAATGGAATAAAGGTTTTATTAAATTTTTTTAAACTCCAAACGTCTGGTTATTACAACTGAATTTTAGTAAACTTCATTTTAAATATTACAAAACGACCGGATATTAATGTAACTTCGGGTAAAGCAAGGGAAAATCACATGACATTGCGCCATTTGCGAATTTAGTCGAATGAAAAATCTGAAAGGGAAGGACGCTATGCTTAAATTATTCTCGACAAGTACTGTTTTCGCTTTCTCTCGCTGTGATTGTGGAATTTGACGCTGGATGGGTTGACCTGCTTGCTCTTCAATTTCGTTTTCTTCCTCCACTGAATCGGAGCTGCACAAAGACCGAGCTTCATCAATCAATTTGTTGTTGTTGTTGTTGTTCAATGGAAGGCCGCTTATTGTAGGATTCACTTGAGGCCCGTTATGGTCGGTCATGGACGTGCGAAAGTGTTAAGAGGTGTAAAAGCTCCTCAAACACGGTTTTGGAAACTTACTCCTGCAAGGACTTGCAATCCATTCTGAAAATTTTTAAGGTGAACTTTGTTGTTGCTGTTGTTATATAATCAGCTCGACGTACGGAAGAATTAAGCTTATAATTTCTTTAAATTTATGAGGAAATTTCGGAGTACCATTAAATAACTTCAAACCATTTTTTTTTTGCCCGGTACAGGTATGGAATTTTCTGGTTTCTTCTGTTGTTTCGTCGGTAGAAAGCTCGTGAAATTTGCTTTGCCGCTTTGTCCGAAAATTTGGCTAATGAGTTTATGCGGATAATTTATGCAGCATCTTGAAACTTGTTTGGCTTTGACAGCTGGGGCTGACAGAGTTTTGTGTCAACTTGTGATTTTTTTAACTGTCTTTTCCACTGGGGATACAAAATTAAATACAGCTGCTATGAAGAGTCCTCTGTTATTCATGGCTGGTTTGTTTATTGGGTTTTTGGTTGAGAAATGCGTCGCTTTCGGATGGCATCGTTTTCGTTTTTCACCTTGCTTGATGCGTAAGAGGGTTCAAAAGTCTCAAGCGGTTCTGGCCTTACTTGATAGCTTTCAGGAGCTGACCTTCGAATGGTAAGCCTGTGTAATAATTGTATTTTTTTTTTATATATCCAATTTGATTTCATTATGTCTAGCGCGTTTTATGCGGCAATTTTATGCACGTTTGTAAGATTTGAGACACTGATGTGACCGAGTATCAGGTTTGATATAGGCTTACAGAACTCTATAAAGCGTTTCGATATATTTTCTCACCGTAAATAGAAGGGAAACGTTCCCAAGAATATCTAGTTATAAATTTGGCTGTAAAAAGAAAGCTTTGAGCGATTTTCTTGCCTCGAGTTCGTCTTTGAAAAAAGCAAACGCCGGGAAGACGGGTTAAGACATTAACTTTTTAAGCTTAAAGACTCAGGATATTTAGACACTATTATAACTTCCTGAATGAAAATTATTGTCTCTGTAATTGATTGTTAGTAGTCTCTCTTGAAAATTTAATCGCTGTTTCGTTTGTTTCAGTCGTTCATGAACATTGCTTGCAAAGTACTCAAAATGCCGCGCGTATCAAACGCTTTTTAAGATTACATATCGTTATAAAACCACTGAATAAGAAATAGGCATAATAAATTCTTTATTATGTTGAAGCGTAACTGTGTTAATTTTCATTCAAACACCCGACCACCGCTCGAACTTCTGCAAATTTGGCGCTTGTCGAAAGTGAGAACCGGCTGTATACTGGGTGATTTTGGAAATTTTTTGAACGGTTTCGCAAAAAGCCCACGATTGATCGTCCTGAATATTGAATAAGTGCAGTTTGTCTTAAATAATTGTGAGATTTTGCATTTTTTCCGAGGTTTATATGATAAATACAGCGCCTCATAGTACTGTTTCACCTCAGATGTGATGTATAAAAAGTATAAAAGATTTGTTGGCACGACTTTGTAAACTGGTAAACTTGTCGAACGCAAAACGTTCGGCCTGATTTATTTTTCAAGAATTTATTTTCCAGGCCTAATCTACTGTGATCAAGAGCCATTGTGGCCCCTGAATGCCATCGAAAATGGCTGCTATTTTTTGGGTGTACACTAGTGATATAAGGCTATCAACTCGATATAAGATGTTTCATTCTAAAATCACTTAGGCTTTACCTCAAAAGTCACATGAATGTGCCCTTACGTTAACTGATTTGTGGATTCAAGTTTATTGTTTGATTTAAATTATAAATTTATTAATATATGGGAGCGTCGCTTTTAGCCCTGGCCAAATCTATATATTAGTCATATTATTCATAACAAAAGCGACTGGTACCATCTGTTCGTGTAGTACTTCTACAGTGTGTGAGTGTTAAGGCAGCCGTTCAGTAAAAACCTGTACATCTACAGATGAGTGTCCATACTTATGATATTTATGATACTCGTTATACCAAGTGCTGGTGTACTGTTTTAGTCTTGGTCATTAGCAAGGAAAAAAATACAAAAATTCAAACTTACAGCAGCTTTAATTTAGGTAGTTTCCAAAATGCCTCAGGCGAAACCTGGACAATTTCGTTGTTGTCAAGATTCCTGAGGAAATGAGTTAGACATTCATGTTAACACTAGTAACAACGCACGTCTCTTGTCAGCCAGTTTTAATCGTGACTAGTGACAAGTTTCAGCCTATTTTTTGCACACTCGCCTGAATTGCTCTTACATGAACTTTACATTCTCGAAGTTTTTACCCGAAACATATAAAAAATGTGGATGAGGTTAAACACCTGAAATACATGAATATCGATTAAGGCCCAAAGAGACGCCTTATTTCGTAGTAAGTCATCTTCTTGTCCGCTTAATTATTCTTAACTTCGAAAAGGAGAAAGCAAAGTAATATACTGCTAGATTGATCGAGGGATAGAGGGAATTCCTAGCGAATTTTCCCGTTTCCAATTCTTGTCCCTCTGATACAATTGTCAACGGATCATCATAAGCGAAAACGATAATTATGCAATTAATCAAATTCAATTGACACTTGTGCTCCTGGGCTAATAGCTAACCAACAGCCAAATTCTGCAAGTTCACACTACGACGTTTTTTTCCAGTTTATTAGTTATATTATTCTTAACAAAACTGTCGTACCGCTACAACGTGTATATCCTTGTGTTATTTAAATTCTAGCCGCGTTAAGTCACCCGTTAAGTAAGAACTCGTATGTATGAGACTATGTTACTAGTGTGTAATCACCTGTATCCGTGGTAATACAAATGATGTGTATAATAGAAGTGTACGTAATCCTGTGGAGAATTTGTTCTTTATCAAGAAAAATGTACAAACATTGAAACTAGTACTTACAGATCCAGTAGCTCAGAGAGATTTGAGAACGTCCTAGGCAAAAGCTGTGCAATTTTTTTGTTGGACAGGGATCTGGAAAGATAAGTTATTTACTTCAAGTAAACACTAATTTATATGCTGCAAATTTGTATTTTCTTTGAGTTGTAATTTTCAAAGGAGAAGAAGACATGAGACTGATTAGAAAGGGGCCATCAATTTAAGAGGATCATCCTTTACGCGGCATGTTAAATGCAGTCAGGTATGTACGTAGTGGAGGTGACTGAACACAGTTACGTATTTTCAAACTAAAGGATTGGAAATGGCCGAGAGGTCCATTCCAAGCTCATCGCTACTAACAGAGGGTTTTCTCTGATCAATGGCAATGGCCTTCTTGACACGGCGCTTGATGACGCGTTTTCCTTCGGATAGACCTTTAACATTGTGTGGGTTGATTTTGTGACCTGTTGCGCGACAGTGCTCGCAATTTTCCCTCTCCTGCTCCTTATACCAGGTGAAAATGTTTTGAAAATTTTCCAGATACACGCATCCAACGTTGATTCTCGAGGTGGGGGGAATAGATGGGTATGTGCGCGCATGCCCTATTCCAAAAGTATAACGTGAATTATTATTCATTACTTTTTTTTCCCTTTCGGATTAGCTCAAATCCGGCCCCCCGCAAATCCTTCAAAACCAGCTGTCGTTGACCAAATTTGAGAAACGTTTTGGAATATCCAATAAAACAAAATCAATAGAACAAGTTATCGCCAAGAAAAGGGACAGTAACCGAGACGCCCGGGGCACGAGGATGCGTTAGCTCAGTTGTTTTTGTAAAGCAGGAGAAATTTAGAATGAGCAGTTTTTTTGTTACGAGGAACAAATAGCCCACCTCTTGCATTAAAATATAACAACATGAGAAAATGAATTTATCTTGAAACAGCGTCTTTTCGGCATAATGTATACATTATTAGTTTGTGTCCTTGCATATTAGGTGACCGATAAAACACATTTGCCTTAAAGGAAAGCAATTAATATCAATATACGAGGTAAAATAAGGTATGAGAAAACATAATTCTGAACTGACTTGCAATCAATTAAGAGCACCCTTCTATTAAATTTTTGCTTTTGTATGCATCGAATCAAGGGAATAACTGTTTTGTCTAAATAGTTTTCGTAGCCGTAAAGGTACAGGTCTGCAACTCCTTGTAGTGTCAGAGCAGTAAAATAAAATTAATCTTTAATCCAATCAGCGGTCTCACTAAAACAACCTCGTTGCCAAGTTGCAGCTAATCACGTGTTTCCCAAAAGCTGGGAGCCTCATCAGAACAAATTTATAGGCAAGGTTTTCCACATCATACAGCCGCTTTCGACGCTTTTGCATCTTCGAATCAGAGCGGCAAGCTTAAGAGCGGCTGTCTTAAATATCGAGAATTTGCCGTCAAAACAGAAATTTCGAAATTCTTCATATTTGGTGAAACATTTTCGAAAATCACAATCACAGTTTCCAAAGAATTTTCTTTTTCGAGAAAACCGGTGAAATGCTGCCCCACGCCCTAGTCGCCGGTCAAAAACCTTTGAGTAAGACCATTTTCAATGCCCTCGGGAAGAAAGACGGTTCAAGGAAAGAAGTTCATCTTTGGCAGGTAAGTAAGGCATCCCAGTTACAATACTATTAGGTAAAAATATTGCAAGATAATGAACTTTTTACACGGTTTAAAAACGCCCGAAGATTCCTATCCTCAGCACTTTCACAAACAATGGAATTTTGCGAAACTTTGAAGGAAAAAATCACGGCTTGGTACGTGGAATTTTAGAAGAATTATTAAACCTCAGAAAAGCTCTACTGTTGTAGTACAACATATAAAATTTCCAGCTTGGGCAATTAAAAAGAAGCCGGCCGAGAGAGGTAAACGCGCAGTTCATTTTCGATGTTTTTGCTTAAAACGTTGAAACCGTCACGCAACCGCGGGTAACACAAACTCCATGAAATTATATTTAATGTGCCGAGATACGCATTTTTTTCATTGAAGATGAATATAATGTAATATAATGTTCTATAATGTAGTATCTAATGGATATTTAAGTATTCTATCGTTTTTTTTTTGTTATTTTAACGTATGAATGGAATAAGTGAAAACCGCAGCGCAGAAGGTCAAGTGCAGTGCCAATTTACCGACATAATTTCATACTGGCTTAACGAAAACAGAATATAATGTTAAAAATACATGTACAGTATCTCAAATCAAGAATCTTGGATAAAGTACGTCTGAAAATTTGTTTCATTCGATAAAAGACCGTTAATGAGGGGCTGGAAGTTGTTAGAGTTAAAACGGGGAAAAACTGCGTTTGGCGAACCAAACAACAAAGGTCAACAAATGATATCGACACCAAGGTACTCCTTTTTTAATATATTTTTTAACAGTATTTATGTTCATTAAAGAGCTTCCATTCATTATAAACTAGTCCTGTTTAATACTTCAGCGACCCAGGGGGAAAGTCGCCCTTAATGCGCCCTTCCCAACTGGTTGACACTATGCTTTAAATCTATTAAAATTTGTTAAATTGACACAAAATGTGTCAAAACTGAAGAGCACTCGCCTCTTCTTAAAATACGCTATTTAACGGGCCAAGAAAGTAGTCAAAGTTTCCTCTTATGAACTTTACAGTCAAATTTACCATCAGTGAACTCAGAGGAACCATATTAATATTTGAGGTACGTCATTACCTGAGTAAAACCTTGCAACTCTTTACAAAGAGTACAGGATCGGCCTCTGAATGGTTCCTTTCTACTATCTATCTCTCACTTGTCGTCGGTCTATTCCCCACCGTAGGGCACACAAAAAGGCCGTAATTCCCACCCCGGAACTGTTCATCGAGCGCAACTATGCTGTTTCATTTAATAATTTATGTAGAAAACATAGAGAACCTGACTTACATTGCATCAACTAAAAAACCGGGACACCCACACTTTTTAGAAAAAAAGAACAAACAAACAACAACAACAACCGGTGATATTGTTTCACGCAAAGCTCTGGACTTTTCCCGCAGGCTGCCTCGGGGACGGATGGTAGCAGATAAAAAAGAACAAGGTTTTTAGGGTTTTGGTCATTTGGGTAAACCATTTGATAGCCAATTGCGTGTGTGTGGGACAATTATTTTGTAGCTAGTACTGGGTAGAGAGCAAAGTATTCAATACGATATCGTCTCATCGAAGGGCAAAAAAAGAAAATAAAGGGACTGATACCAGAGGGTACTAGCTCTAGGTTTCCGTTAAAGGTATCAAAGTTAGCTGGATGAATTGTCGACCAAAGAAATGGAACTTTTTCGCCTGTAAATCAGCCCGTATTTTTACGTAGATCAAGAACCCACGCTGAAACAAAACATCTGCCGAACGAGGGTGAAAAGGAGATTTGCCACGCCATTAGTTTTTAGGTTTTTCCTCCTCTGTTTTTCTTGGCAACCTTCATTTCGAAACATCGAGGCAAATTTTCACCGTTTGTTTTTACCGTCCTTTAGCCGTTTTTCGATTGTAAATTTTAAGCATTGCTGGGTAATTCCCCCTTTTTCTTCCGCTTTCCACCCTTTAAAACTCCCATCAAACGCCCTTTCTTCTCCCATCTCCCAAACCCCTCCCAGTGGTCCCACCCCTTATTCTCTCGAGCTCCCGCCCCCTGTCCACCTCCACTAAATTCTTTGTTCATTTTCGCCCCGCTTGTACCGCAAATCCCTTGTTATCCCGTTCTTGCTTAGAAGTTTTATTTTAAAGTCCTCTTAACGTTCCTCTACGTTCGTTAAATATCACTATTAGTAAATGGTCCTTGTCTAGGCAAAAATGCGCTTGACCGGAAATTCATTATCTTGCAATATTTTCACCAAATAGTATTGTAACTGGGATGCCTTACTTACCTGCCAAAGATGAACTTGTTTCCTTGAACCGTCTTTCTTCCCGAGGACATTGAAAATGGTCTTATTCAAAGGTTTTGACCGGCGACTATATGGCGTGGGGGAGCATTTCACTTTTTGCCGGTTTTCTCGAAAAAGAAAATTCTTTGGAAACTTTGATTGTGATTTTCGAAAAAGTTTCACCAAATATGAAGAATTTCGAAATTTCTGTTTTGACGGCAAATTATCGATATTTACAGACAGCCGCTCTTAAGTCTCAAGGCTGTCATTTTTATGGGTTTCGAAAACATATTATGTGATGGAGATGTATACAGATCAATTTTTGCATCCCCAGAGAATACCACACTTTTCGGCTAATCAACACTAATTTCAGATAGCCGGTTAGAAAGCAAACGCCAGAAAACAAACCAGTCAGTGCAACGTCCGGCGTTTCCTTGCGCGAAGAGTTTCAGTCTTTTTCATAAACAAAATCTCTCAAAAGTAGGTTGAAGTGGAATACTGGAGAACAGTGATTTCACGTCAAAAGACACTAGGTTGTGGTCGTCAGGTATCTGTATTGTCTACACCACTGGGTAGCCGGCAGTTATTGGCGCCGTACAAGCAACTCATTAGAGACCTTTAGCATCAGGTTTTTCATGGGAAACCGCAATCCGCAAACTGCAGTTTGCCGTTCGTTACGCGTTTGAAGTTTCACGTTGCCGGAATTTCAAATTTTAGCAAGGCGTTCAGTTCAGTTCATTTTCATTTAGCCAAAATATAATACAATGCAAGAATACATATAGGAATTGTAAGTTGGCAAAGGATCCTACAAGAAACCAAAAGGCCTATGAAGCCTGGACCCGGTCACAAAGAAATAAGTAAAATAAAATGAAATTTGCAAAGTGATACGTTAAAAACTGGAACTAAAGTTAACTCAGGATTGGAACAGAAAACCTTCTTATGTTAGTACGGCAGAAAGGAATATAAAATCGATTTGAACCACGCATTCATTGTTTAGTGCAGCCATGTTGCTTTTCATCACGTCGAAGTGCACCACTTTTATCGCCCAAAAAAACAGGAATAATTCACTGACTCGAGATCAAAATTCCAATAAACACATCGCAGACGGATATAAAAAGCTATTTCGTGCCTTTAAACGCGAAGCTGTACAATTTTTAGTAGTAAAAAACCTTACTTACCAATGGAAGCCCTTACTGCCGTTCAAACTTGAACTTGCACTGCAAACGCGACCGCAAGACCGTGGTCACGTGACATTTTGTGGTTTGTGGTTTGCGACTTTCCATGAAAACCTTACGCTAGAGGTCTCTACTGACGAAATCAAGCGGCGAGAGAACGACTGGAGAACTGACAATTTGACTAACAATAAACAAATGTTTAACTGTGACAACAGACGGATCGAAATGCACCAATTACATCACGAGTCCTCATAGCCTATTACATCACGGCTTAACTGACAGACGACCAATAACATCTCGACGTATTTGACCAATCAGGTCAATAACCAGAGTATAATGCCATCAACGAGGTGTTATACAACTCACTTTGACTCTGATGATGACTACCGCACAGGTTGCGGAAACGTCAGGACTACGTTCACCAAGACAATCAAACCAGAAACTCATAAGGGGTTGAGAAGTGTAACTTCAGGTGTTTGCTTTGTCCGATGCTCGTGATTATTCATTTTCGAAAGTACCATATTTGGAACGAGAAGAAGAGATAACTGACCAATCAAACTTCGTAACCAAAGTGACGTGGTTTTAGTTCAGTTTCCCTCGCCCGCTTAAAAAAATCGCCGACAAACGGGGGAAAAACTCTCGAAAGCCGAGAAAGCTTTCAAAGGTTGAAACCAGGAATCTTACCGAAACACTGAGCAGGATATTGCTGCCTTACCACCCAGGCCAAACGTAACATTATGAAACCCTTTGACGTCCTCGCAACTTCTTGAAGTTGTCACTTCAAAAAACGATGCCTCGTTGACCCTCTGCACAGTAAACTTATAATGCAAATAGGCTTTTAAAATTCTTATATTAAAAGTCTAGAATAAACAGTAACAAATATTTTCGAAAAAAAACTGATTAGCTGCGTATCGAAAAGTGTCCAAAACCTGAACCTGACATCTTCGCAAAAGGTGATGCGTGTAATAAATGTGAGAAGCATTTAAGCTTAAATTCAGCTTGGATGTTGTAGTCACGATCGTGTTTTGAGCTAATTTTTCTAATGAACAAACTCAAAACAAAATTTCAAAATTTCAAAATTTTTATTCAAAATCCAAAACGTTAATCCTTTAAAGCAATTCGGAAAACACTATCTCGATCGTGGATCCGTTAAAGCAAGTGAAATCGGCTGAGCACATGGCAAAATTCAACACAAAATCCATCTCAAATCGGGGCTTATTTTGTAATTTTTCTCTAGCGCCGAAGAGAAAAATTTATAAAACGTCTATGAAACATTTAAAAATACATAAATTCCCTTTCAAAAACGTAATTGTCTTGGCCATAGAGTGCAAAATGTACCTGAAAATTCAGCAAAAACCTCCCTGCCTTGGTTGCATTTAAAAACAGACCAGAGATCCGTGATGAAGAAAACAAGGTTGAATTCCTGGGAGGATGATTTCTTGAAGAAAAGCTTCCCTTCTTCCACAAAAAGAAAGCTGAGCATTTTTTTTGAACTTTCTCTTTCCATTTTCTTGTCTTTTAACGGTGTAGTTTTAAGCCTGAAATGCAGAACTCTTGACTTAAAACATCTGCATGGTGATCGCGCGTCAGCCATTGTGTTGAAAATGGATATCTGTCACTAAGGTTTCCAAATTTGGTAAAAGTGAATATTCACGAGCATTGAACGCGAGTTACACGTTTCAGCCCCTTATGAGGGAAAAACAGGAATCTTACCGGCTAAATTCTGTATTTTCAGAGGGTGAATTTTTTTAACAGGCTAATTGTCATATTATTCATAAAAAGCGACTTTTACCATCTGTTCGTGTAGTACTGCTATTTGGAACGTGTAGTACTGCTTAAGTGCGTGTAGTTGGCCGTTCAGCAAAAATCTGTATACGCACAGATCAGTTACGTTTCTTGTGTGTAATCATATGTAGCTGTGTGCATAATTATGATATTTACGATACTCGATATATTTTGTACTCGTGTAGTGTTTAATGTTTTTCTTGGTCATTAGCAACGAAAAAAAATACAAAAATTCAAACTTACAGCCGCTTTAACTTAGGGAGATTCCAAAATGCCCGAGGCGAAAGCTGTGCAATTTCGTTGTTTTCAAGATACCTGCAAAAATGATTTATTTAAGACATTCATTTTAACACTGACCAGTACATTAAGAACCAATCAAAGCAAGTCTCTTGTCAGCCAGTTTAATCGTAACTAGTGACGAGTTTCAGCTTTTCTTTTGCAGACTCGCCTGAATATTTTCCTCATACAAGGAACATTTGTCGGAAATTTCAAGATACACGCATCCAACGTTGTTTGTCGTAGTGGGGCGAATGGATGGGCATGTGTGCGCATGCGCTATTCCAAAAGCCGTAACGTAAATCGCCTGAGAAGTAATGAACAATATACATTATTATTCACTGTTTTTTCCCTTTCTGATTAGCCCTAATCCCCCCGGCAAATCCTTCAAAACCATCTAGCTTTTTACCAAATTTGGGAGACGTTTTTTAATATCCAATGAAATAACATCAATAGAACAGGCTATCGCCAGAAAAAGGTACGGCAACGGAGACGACTGGGGGAGTAGGGTGCGTTAGCTCAGTTGTTTTTTGTACAGCTGGAGAAAACTATCGCAGAAACTTTCACATCTTTCGAGAAAAAAATAGCCCAACTTCTGCATAAAAGCATAGCAACAAAATGAGGGAAAAAATTAAAAAAGGAACTTTAGTGGAAACAGCGGCTATTCGGCATAATGTAAATGAATGGTTTGTGTCCTTGCACATGGCTATTAGGTGACCAATAAAACAAATTGGCACATTGTTTTAATGACAAGCAATAAACATTAATATAAGAGAAAAAATACGGTGTGCGAAGAATAATTCTGAACTGACTTGCAATCAATAGAGGATCCTTTCACTAAATTTTTGCTTTTGCATGCATCGAATCAAGAGAATAACTAATTCGGCTAAATGGCTTTCGTAACCATAGAGGTAGAGGTCTGCAACTCAGCTTTTAGTGTCAGAGCAGTAAAATAAGATTAATCTTTAATCCAATCGGCAGGTCACAGAAAAACAACCGCGCTCCCAGGGTTCCCTCCCTTACTTTGAGAAAGAACCTTTGTTGCCGCTGGTCACGTGGCTCCTAAAAGATGGGAGCCTTATCAGAACAAATTTACAGGCAAATTAAAAGTTTTTCACATCACACAGACGCTTTCGACGCTTTCGAGTCAGAGTACCAAACGTAAGCCAGGAAACCGTGATGTTAATGGATTTTGAAATCATATTTTGTGATGAAGAGGTATACACATCAATTTTCGCATCTCTAGGGAATACCAGACTTTCAGGCTTATAAAGAATTTCAGACAGCCGGTTGGAACGCAAACGATAGAAAGCAAACCAGTCAGTGCAACGTCCGGCGTTTGCTTGCGCGAAGAGTTTTAGTTTTTATCATAAACAGAAGTCTCTGTTAACTTTGCCAAGAAGAAAGCAATGTGAGTCAGGCAGCTGAAAGAGAGGTAGAAGTAATTCTCAAAAATGTTTTCCCAGTTTGCGATTGTTGTCCTTTGGACACTCAATGTATTATGATAAGAGAAAACAACAACAACTAATCAACAGCTTAATTCTGTATTTTTAGAATATGACTTTTTCTCAGGCTATTAGTCATATTATTCATATTACCGTCTGTTCGTGTAGTACTGCAACATTGTGTTGATGTCAGCCGTTCAGTAAAAACCTGTACATGTACAGATGAGTTACATTACTCGTTTGTAATCATATGTAACTGTGTCCATACCAAGACATATGACATTTATGATACTCGTTATACTTAGTACCTGTGTAATATTTTAGTCTTGGTCATTAGCAAGGAAAAAGATACAAAAATTCAAACTTACAGCCACTGTAACTTAGGGAGATTCCAAAATGACCCAGTCGAAATATTTGCAATTTCGTTGTTTGCAAGATTCCTGCAAAAAGAATTTATTTAAGACATTCATTTTAACACTGACCAGTACATCAAGAACCAATGAAAGCACGGCCCTTGTCAACTAGTTTTAATCGTAACTACTGACGAGTTTCAGCTTTTCTTTTGCAGACGCGCCTAAATAAAACGTGGATAAGGTTAAACAGCTGAAATATATCGATTAAAGCCTGCAAAGACCTTATTTCGTAGTAAGCCATCTTCTTGTCCGCCTAGTTTTTGTTGAAATGCAACCGCGAAGCCGTGGGGAAGAGGATGCGTTTACTCAATTGTTTTTCTAAAGCTGAAGAAAATGGCGAAATTTTGACTCGTCTTACGAGGAACAAATAGTCCAACCCAACTTCTGCCTAAGAACATAGTAAAAATATCAAAAAATATAATTCAACGAATGACGACTGCTATTTGAACAACATCTACTCGACTACATACCCCTTTCATATCTAAAATTTGACGAGGAACAAACACTTGACTACAGGAACTTGACATAGAACGACGTAAGCATGTTTTAATTATAAATAATTTTGAATGAACGAAACAATAATTTGATTTGGCTTTCGTTTAATCTTGAGACTCGACGGATAACACCCTTCTCGATCTGCATAACTCTTCATATTTTCAGATAATATTCAGCCTCTTCAGCCTCAACCTCGTCAGTAGTTACGATTAAAACTAGTTGACAAGGGACGTGCCTTGGCGGATAACACTCTCCTCGATGTGTCAAGTCTCAACCAGTTAGTGCTTATTATTGCGTGCAAGGCAAGAATTTAGGCATGGCAAACACCCTAACCCAATCAGACCGGGCTTTTTTTGCTTCCTTGGACTTGGGGTGGGGGAGGGGGGCTCGGAGTCCCCCTCTCTATAACTTAAAAACCTCTCATCTTACGGCCACCAAAATTACACACAATAATGTACTCATCATTTTCAACTTCTCGTCATTACATATTGACAATCCAGATTTCCCTCAAAGTAGACACCAAGCAAAAAATGCTTAATTAGGATGGTCAATATTACCGTCTAACGACTCAATGAAGAATTGTTCAAGACATGATAACGAGTCCTGATCTAAATCAAATAGTGAACATGTTTAAATTACTGAGTTGGAACTTGCATGCCAAATGCGAGAGAAAAATATTTTTTAAGAGAATGGACAGAACGGGAATGAAAAACACAGTTCTAAATCCCTGCAGTATAGAGAAGAAAAAATGTGATTAAATTCGATGGATAAACTTGCAGCTCGGAATCGATTTTCAAGGAAAGAAAAGAAATTAAACCGACACCGATATCAGTTAATCACTGAGTTCTGGGCCCGATATAATTGGGTGATGCATCTGTTGTGTAATGTAAACAGTCATCGGTAAACCCCACCGTTTTGTCGATTAAAGAACGATTTGATATGAAGTTTACTTAATATCCAACCGAACTGTTCAGTTGAGATTTGGCAACATCGTGAATCTCAGGTTTTTCACAACGGTTAACCATTATGTGTAATAAAATAAAGACGTCAAGAGCCTTACTTTCATATTTGACAACGGTAAACTATTTACCCTTGGCCTTACCCCTCCTGAGTAGACCGCAATAGAAAGTAACAGTAGTACACTTTGGTAACAATGCTGTGTTTAAAGGCGTTACATGCCTGCATTTATTTGCAAATATGAATACGTGCAGCGACTTTTTGAAATCCACTGACCTCAAACAAACTAATGGTAAACTGTGAGGGTAAACCGTGCACTGTGAACATTACTAGTCAACTCATGCAATTAATTCGACCGAGTTCCATTTCAATAGAAATACGGTAAGTTCGAAGATACCTGCCTAACATTTGCCATAAGAAATTGCTCTTATCAAGGAAAAAAATACTTTTGTAAATAGGCTGTTCTGGCAAAGACATTTCTTGTGCTAAATCTTTGCAGGTCCTATCACAAATTAAAACGGTTCCAATGCGACAGAACAGCTCACAAAAAATCTGCTCTCACAAACACTCTCTCCGTTTCAAGTGAAAATTACTTTTCAACCAACTCTTCTCCTCCGATACTTTACCTTCTCCTTTCACATTTAGAAAAAAAATTCAGTTATCTGACTTGTACAAATTTGTATATCATCATAACAACAGACGTTACAAATGCAGGGCTTGGGGCCACCACTAATCTCTTGCGTATGCTCCAAAAAATTTTCCACCGCTTCAGACAATCTCAGGCAAAAGCCTTGAAACAATTTGGAAAATTTTACTCAATTTTTTTTCCCTTCTCCCTTTGCAGTGTTTATTTAGACACGCGACTTTGCAATCACATCTCAACATTGCAGAGGGAAAGGGACGTGCAAAGGTGTTTCAAGGATTTTGGGCGAGGATTGTAGTGGTCTCATAGTCCTCGCTCTCCCAATCCCTGTCACGATCGAAAGCAGTACATTTGCAAGTGCTCCTTTTCAAGCGTAGGAAAGATTTTTTCTTGACAATTAGAAATACATAAGGACTTTATAGCGGAGCCCCATTGCTAAGAAAATTTGGTTTTGATGTCAGCGTTCGCGCCCCGTACGTCCTCCCATGTAAGCCGATGTCAAGTGTCATCATTAGATC
Organism: Porites lobata; assembly: GCA_942486035.1. NCBI lineage: Eukaryota > Metazoa > Cnidaria > Anthozoa > Scleractinia > Poritidae > Porites > Porites lobata. Next base: position 476,116 of record CALNXK010000251.1, on the reverse strand, counting down.
TTGCACAAATTGACAGTAGCCTGTCAGTTATATAAGGCCCGGTTAAGACGCCGAATTTTTCATGAGCCGAACCTAACACATTGAATTAAGTTCATGAAAAGTTCGGCGTCTGAATCAATTACAAACGCCTGTTTCAATTTGGAAGGGCTCAGCCGTTCTTTTCGCCTAGCGCCGCCGGGCATTTCGGCTTTGGAGCGACTTTTGAACGGACTTGATTCAGACGCCGAACTTTTCATGTACCGAAACTAATGCATAAATTATCATAACGTATTTTCTAAGCAGTTTGACTGAATTGAACATTTTTCCAACTTTTGAACCTAGTTCAGCTGCAATTAAGACCGGGCCTAACCAATACGTATGAAGATGAACTGACAGCTGTCAAAAACAGGCATCCGCTGTCAAATACACGTAGCCATCTTGCGGGCTCAGGTGAAATACCGGAAGTAAAATGGAAGCACACTGAGAGGTTTGTGAGTATAGATTTAAGAATGGAAGTATTACACTCCAAATGTACGTTCCTGGGAATAATCGGAAAGAGATTTCAGGATGCTGGGTTAAAGGATATTTGCATAGAATCCGGAGTTATCACAGAGGGTTTCGTGTGTGGAGTTTTAGAAGGGCAGAGAAATAACGGAGCTGTGAGGTTCCATAAACTCGTGTACGAAGCCTTTATGACAATGGCATCGACGGGATTTGAGAATTGGTTGACACAAAATCAACAAAGTAAGAAGAGAGCGGTAGATAACGCCGTTAATGGACTAGCTATTTTGTATGACAAGATTTGTAACGCCGAATTCCAAGATAAACTAAGAAGTCAATCTTTCGCCGAGTTAAATGACCTTTACGACCAATACATGAACTATCTTCGGCACAAGAACGGAAAATTATCACAGTTCTGGGTTTCCTACCTGGACATGGTCGAGATATTACTGGGACTACTAAGAGCGTCAATAGAGGGTGAATGGAAGCTTCATTTGTCATGCGTAAGGAACATATTACCTTGGTGTTTTGCATACGACAATATTGCTATTCCAGGTATTTCTTAGCAAATGTGTCTGTTTGCGTACAAAGCTAAGAAGAAAACGAATAAGTTTGAAATCGCAGGTTCAAAGAAGTTATGTCACGATGGTTTTGTATTACTTTAAACCCCTAAGAACAAATTGGAACCGCAGAATACGCTAAAATAACTGTTCAGTTCTATCTAAAATTACTCTGCTTGCATACCTCGACTGCAAGCGTATGTCTTCGGCTTTCGATAGTCTTGATGGAAACGGATTGCAACTTGAAAACACTGGGCCAATTTTTTCAAGTTAAACTCCTAAACTTTGTTCTCTCTTTTTTTCAGAGTTTCAAGAATGACGAGATATGACGGAGGAGTTAAAATTTCGGCTCAGCTTTGACCAAAGACCTGTGGAACCCTGACATAGCTCCCATAAGAATACGATCCTGGGCGCACATCCATTGATTTATTGCTCTAGCTACCAAATTATCTGTTCATCAGAAATGATAAAACAAAACGCAGATACTTATAACAATTCCATTTCATTACAGGTATCTTTCGTCGTATTTGTGAGAAATGGCGCACCTCGAAAACGACCATCCCAGTGTTCTCGAGTATTTGGAGTCAGGTAGATTTGCCGTGCAGATAGGAGAAAGTAACCCTTTCGGAAAAATACCTGTGGATCAAGCTTGCGAAGAAACCGTCAACAGAGACACGAAAACTCCGGGAGGCACAATAGGATTTAGTCTAAGACCCCAAGCTGTGAGCAAGTATTACTTAGTAGCTGAGTATAGAAGCATTTTTATGCGCAACTTGAAGGACATGCTTCAACTAAATACATTAAGCTGTCTACACAATGACCTCCAGAAGACCAGGATCTACAGACACGAAAGTGGTGTGAAGTCATTGCTATCAACGTTGGATAGTTGGATAAATCCATTTGAAATCGAAAAACACGATCTTGTTTGTTTATACACCGGAAAGATGGCAACCGAATAGATCGAAAAAGATCTTCGCAATATTGATGAGAGAGCTTACCATTGCTGTAGTCAGCAGAGACTAGGATCGAATCCAGCTAAGGAGAAGTTTTTCGACGCAATGAAAAAGGTAAATCCAAATGGAAGTCCAAAAGGGAAGTACAAACGAAATCATAGTGAGAGCGGACAGAAGATTGTTTGCAAAGATGATCGTAATAGCTTAAACGAGAAAGCTTACTATGAGTTCAGTGCTGTCTCACCCTCTGGGACCTCTTCCCTGGGCACTACCCTCTCCTGATGGCTCCTTATGAAAGACTAACAATAGTACATTAGAAAAGGAACCTTAGAAAGATATACCATAGGTTGAAGCCAACCCAAACCAATCAGCGTGCATCATTGATGGCATGTCCATGGTCTAAAGGCTCAAAGGAGACCATAAGACATTTGCTGAAATAGCAGATGTTTTGACGGCGATGATCCTGCGAGAAGGTGCAACGAATAAGCGTATTGACGTCGTCTTCGATGTTTATAGAGAAGCGTCGATCAAAACACACAGAGAGAGAAAAGAGGGGGATACATGGGAATCGAGTACAGAAATATTCAGCCAGATCACAGAATACAACAATGGAGGAAGTTCTTATCGAACCCTCAGAATAAGAAGCAGTTGGTTAGAGTTGTCACTGAAGAATGGCAGAAAGAGTGGTTCAGGCAAAGACTTACACGGGAACACCTTTTCACCACGACCGAGGAAAGCTGTGTTGAAATTTCAGCAGATTGTTTTCAGACCAAGAGAAGATCTGACGTCACCTTAAGAGGAAGCAGACACCAGACTTCTTGTTCACGCATCTCATGCAGCCAGGAATGGTTCCAAGGCTGTTGTTATATCATCAGAAGATATGATGTATTTGTACTTTGCCTGGCATTTAAAGACTCTGCTCCAGCTACCATGTATTTGAAATGCGGCACACAGACTCGAACACGGTTTGTTAGCATTACAAACGTCTTAGAACGTCATGGTTCTAGGATTTGCAAATGTCTTCCTGGTCCGCATGCTTTCACCGGATGTGATAATGTCAGCGCATTTTTTGAAAAAGGAAAACTGACAGCGTTAAAGGTAGTAAAGCGACGTCCTGCATACCAAGAGTTATTCCAACAGCTTGGCGTGGAATGGGAATTATCAAATGAGTTCACATTGTACTCACATGTACTCTTCAAATCCTGGAACTAGGGACGTTAACGTGTTGCGTTACCGTCTCTTCTGCGCCAAGAAAGGAGAGGTAGAGTCGCATCAGCTTCCACCATGCTAGGACACGTTACGAAAGCATTGTGAGCAATATGGCGCAGGGGTCTTCAAAGTTCACACCAAATCCCCTTCCCCATTGGCTTTGCATGGTGTTTAAAGGATGGTAAGTTGACTATTGACTGGACGAGTGGGGAACCGGCACCCAAGGCTGTGCTTGAGCTACTATCCTGCCAGCGTAAGAGAGTCTACCAGTTGCTAAGCTGTACCTGCCTCGCTAACAGATTGCATTGTACTGACATGTGTCGGTTAGAGGAGTGTACAAACAAGCCTGAGGAAGCTACAGAGGATTCAACTGCTGATGACTTTGATGTTGAATGTGAAGATGATTGAGCTGTAGTACTCTAAACAGGTTCTCGCGGTGCCTTGACATAATCTCTTAGTGTTGTAGGGTAGTGGACAAAGTTATTTGCAAAAAATATCAGACAGGAAAGTAAAAATGATCTTTAGGTGTTGAGGTTTTTAGCAATGTTACTGCGTGTCACTAAATCAAATAAAGCTCAAGCAAAAGTCTGCTGCTCTTGTAATATTTATTTCGATGGAAAAGCAACTAAAACGTTGATTATATAACACAAATATTCGATGTAAATTGTACATTGACACATTAAAGCAAGTAGCAAGTAGGAGGTTTCCTGAGGGACTTCAACATTCCTACGTATGAAAACACTTTTAGCCCATGTGATTGTTGCTATGGCAACCAAGGTATAATAATTCTCGTTAATTTTCTTAGTCAAATGTTATCAGAATGTAATTTTGCATTTAAATCAACAGTAGAGCACAAAATATGCATGGCACCACTCTGTTCTCATCAACCACTTTTAGATAGTTAGCTCATATTTTGTGTCAGTGATTGCGTCAGTCAGTCACGTGATTTTGATATTTAAGCTGGCCATATATCACTGCTATCATATTTCAAACTAAAGCATAGGAATTGAAGTTTAAGAAAATGTATGATAGCACTTCTCCCTTTAGGTGGTAAGAAATTTCAAATTTTTAGGTCTTAGCGTTTTGTTTTGCTTAAGAAACAGCCGCTATTGCATGACTTTTCAAGCATAGTGAGCTGTGCTTTATTTGCTTCAAAAAACGTTTAACTCAACTGAAGGGAAAAAACTCTTATTCGGCTTTCATTATCCATACGACCTGAGGTAGTAGGTGGGCGCTGTATGCTGGACAAGGCATTGCTGACTTGCTAAAACTGGGAATGAAAGATTTCAAGGCATCTTCTCTTTATTTGTTATAAATGTGACGAAATGTTATTAAGGAAGTAAGCAACTCAAGAACTCCAGCGTTTTGCCTACTAGGAGTCCCAACGTGAAAGTGAGTGCTGGCGTTGGAACCGGAAGGTATTCCCTATGGGGAGGATCGTGCGAAGAAATGGTCTACTGTATCGTTCTAAATTGTAAATTCACCCATCAAGGTTAAGCAATAATGAAACGATTATACTGAATTTCGGTTAATCCAAAAATAATTGTTTCTGAGTTGTATGCACTCAAATGACTGTGGTTGCAAGAGACTTTTTAAAGACTTTAAAAAAGGAAGCTGAAAAACGAAGCCACACTATATATGGGTAATCAATCGACCGTTGAACCCCCTCCCCACCCGCCCTCCTCTCAAACCGCATTTGCCAAAAGAGGTCTTGGGGTCGTTCGAGGTCAGTCATATAGTCGTGAACAAGACAAGGATCATTTGATTCAAGAAAATAAATATTTTCTTGGACATTAGGGCGTTTTGGCAACGTTTAGTGGTAAACTGGATGCGGAAAGGTAGGAATACTGCTTCTAGCTTTGCTCATATTATGTAGACATCAATGAAGTTGTAACTTTCTAGAGTGTTTACGAGATATTATCGTAGTACCATAACGAGTTCGAACTTGACAGGGACATGCAACAATCACGTACTCAAACCTCAGCCAATTCTGAACGCGGTAGTAAGACCGGGCATAATACGCTTTAGGAAGGGGCTAAGCTTATTTACCGAGACCCTCATTGGTACTCTTGTAGGGCGAAGGAGACAATTCACTTAAAACTCCACCCTGACAACATCAATAGCGACAGTGGAATTGAGATTCCAGAACCGTGGCAGCCCAACGATCAGACAACAGCTGCCGATTGGTAGCACAGCAGACCGCAGTGGGAGCAATTTTTTCTTTAACAACGCTGACAATGCTTCAGATCAAAGCTCGCCAACATCGAGTTACACTAATCACTGGCAATCACAGTGTTATTAATACTCAAAGCTGAGGAAATCGAAACCATCTCCTGAATAACACAGCCACATATTTTTCCATCTTAGATATTTTATTCCTTATTCTATACAGTATAGTACTAAGATAAAGATAAACACACACTGACCCAAAATCAAGTCATGAACTCACTTTATTACTTTTACAAACAAAGCGTGTTTTTAATGTCATTAATAATGGAGTCAATTTCCATTGCTGCTTCGTCTTTTCTCACTACTTGTTCAGGGCATTCCATTTCTGCTTGTTGGATACTAAAATTGTTCCTCTTGAGGGCATTAGGTCCGTCATGTATAGCGCGCAAGATACGACTGTGAAGATCACCATCAAAACCATCTAGCTCAAATGAAGTGAGAAATATAGTGGTTCAAGGCATCTTTGGTGGCTCACTGACGTACATTTCCCATAATTGACCAAGGTTTAAGTCGAGCATTGCACACACTTTCAACATTGTTCAGGACTGCATTCAGATCAATTTTTCCACCACATCTTCTCGGTAATATAACCAAGAATCGTCTTTATCCATCATAAGACACGAATGTTGTCTTTGATTTGGGTGCTGTATAGCACAGCCGTAAAAGCGATTCAGCTTTTCTTCTTGAATTAGTTCGTCAACCATATTGCTATAAGTCAGTTAGAACATATGGCCGATAAGACTTACTATCCTTTGTCGTTGAAAGTGTTCCTCTTCATCGACAGCAAGCAGAGGTGTATCTCTCAAATCTTAAACGATATTAGGCACCATCTTGCAAGAAATTGACCAGTAATAGACAATTGGTGAGTGACGCGCTTGGTTTGGGAGCGCTATTTTAAGTGTTTCGAAACAATAGAAAAAATGGCGTGTAAAAATAAACCATGATATCATACCTAAATAATCACTTTTCTCTTCATAGTGTATGATCTCAACATTTTTTAATGACGTCAATCCCTCTGGTATTCTGACGTCAGTTGCTCCTTGCCAGCTGAAAAAATCTATGACATTATCCTATCTTACTGAGATGCATGACGCCATCGCAATTAATTTATGCCACTAACAAAGCTAATTAAATCCACAAAAAAGGGTTAACAGTCCGGGCCATAACCATTTCTGTATGCTCGATGACGTCATCAATAATGGCTTCTGGTGCCGACTTCGAGGAAACTCATTTACTACTCTTATTTAGGCCTTCGCGGATTTAGTCCTCAGTTATATTCCATAAAACCTTGCGCAATTAAAGGCAAAGAATGACTAAATACAACAAGAGAATAGGTGATAGCTTCGGTTGTGACTGGAGAAAGAAATTCTGTACAAAAGTCGAGAAAAGTGGCTTTCTGCGAGGGCGTAGATTAATGAGTCGCTTCTCTTAAGTTAACGTTTTCAGATTTGCAACAGTTTTTTTGGTTCTTACAAAAAATGTTTTCAGAAACTAGAATTAGAATAAGGTTGTTTGCGATTTGCCAAGATTCCTGTCGAGTGCCCAACTTTTAAGTTCGAGTGCTTGGACGTTGAAAGTCTAGTTATGGACGAACCTAGGCGCTGACTCCCTTTGTTTAGAGCTGCCGGAGAATTGTGTAGTCCTTACGCTGGAACTGTTTGTGTTGCAAGGCGTTGCAAATTTTTGTTATTTATTGAATTAAAAATCCAGTTAACATGGCCTGGTATTTCGTGAAAACTGCATTTATAACACCCAACTTGCATGTACGCCTGGATGTACGTTGGTATTTGTTGAGATTCCCGGTGCAGGCAGCAATGAATGAACTGCACATTCAATTTCTCGTTACACTTTGTGACCCTTGTTGCCTTCGTGGACAAAAGCTGATGCGGAGCAGGGTAGTGCAGTGTCATGTTCTGATTATTCTCTTCCTAGCGGGTAGATTTAACAGTGGAGGATTCCAAACTTTTCAAACCGAACTAATCTTATCATTGAAGTTTGTCTCACATTTAGGGGTCATTTCTGGTGCTTTTTGTTTCTGACAGGAAATGACCTCTGATGAAATTCTGCTATGCTTCGTAACGCGTTGTTTTCAGGATGTTGAATGTTCACGGACAGTGATTTACTGACCCGAATTAACATGGTAGAAAACAGTGGGTTCTGTTGGACTGAGCGACTTTTAACTCATAAGGTAAAATGTCATTGGTTCTGATTCTTTTCTTTTTAGCGGGTAGATTATGCTGTGCAGCAAATCTTATTTTGCCGCTGGTTTCACGTTGAGGTCACGAGGCTGACCTATTTCCTGCACAATTTTCTGGGGTTTTGTTGCTTTAAATGCAGGGTTTGATCTCTGGTGCGATGCAGTTTAGGCATTTTCTTTGGCTCCGCGGGTGGAAGACCACGATGTTCAAATTATGAATTTGTACTGGAAAGAATCCGCTTCACTCTTTCAGAGTGCGGGAATGTCAAGTCTTGTACGCTGAATGTTTAAAATAAATGAATTATTTTTATGCTGTCTTGCCGTGCAGTGTTTAGTATTGATTTTTGTTTCAGCCGATTACAGCAAATGGCTGCATCGAAAAAATTGTTGAACTTCTACCTATTTCCAGTATCTCTCAGCCAAGTCTAGTTTGGTTTGGCTTTGAACTCAACCAATCACAAGGCACAAAACCACATATGTCAAAGTGTTTTGAAGAAGTACCATAGAAGCATTTTCATTTTTAGCGGAGCTCCACGCGCGCGACGCCCCATAGCTAAGTAAATCTAAATTTGGTAATCATGTGACCGTACGCCGCCCGCCCGTCCGTCCGCACCACAGGAAAACCAATGTTCGATCTCACACTTTCTAGCTAGTTTGGGAGCACAGGAAAACTGATATTGCACGATTATTATTTAAAAATATTGCACATCAATGTTGTGATCAATTGACAGCTGTCAAAACAGGGTATCCGCTGACCAGTATCACCTGACAGTATAGCGGGCTCAGGTGTCGACCCATCGAGTTCCAGTATTTTTGAAGTTATCCGCTGACCAGTTACTAGTTTTAAATTGATCGCAGGCTCAAGTTTAATTTTTTTAATTCATATGAAAAATGTTGTGCTCATGTACTGCACAATTAAAATTTTGATTTCAAACCGACCTCGGGACGCGAAAATTCAGGGTTGAAAAGTCTAAAACAATTCGGGCCTTACTTGAGAGGCTTCCAGGAGCTGCATCTTGAATGGTAAGTCTGAGTAATTATTGTATTTGATGTTTCTTTTTTACATATAATTTAATGAAGTCGAGCGTAGTTTATGCGGCTATTTAGTTTATGCACGTTTGTAAGGTTTGAGGCACTGATCTGACCGAGTATATATATCAGGTTTGATATAAGCTTACAGAACTTTAAAAAGCCTTTAAACATTTTCTCACCGCAAATAGAAAGAAAACGTTCCAAAGAATACTTAGTTATAATTCTGGCTGTAAAAGAAAGCTTTGAGCGATTTTCTTGCTTCGAGTTCAGTCATCTTTGAAAAAAGCAAACACCGGGAAGTCGGCTTAAAACATAAACTTAAGCTTTAAGCTTGAAGAATCTGGATCTTTTGAGACACTTAAATACTTCTCTTCGTGAATGAAAATAGTTGTCTCTGTGTATGTTTCGCCGAATTATATTTCTTTTATTGATTATCAGTAGTCTCTCTTGCAATTTTCATCGCTGTGCCGTTTGTTTTCAGTCGTTCATGAACATCGCTTGCAGGAGTACTCAAAATGCCGCCCGTATCAAACGCGGCAGGCCGTATAGGTGATTTTGGAAATTTTTTTAGCGGTTTCGCTAAAAGCCCACGCGTGTTTCAATCGTCCTGAATATTGAATGAGTGCAATTCTTATTTCAAAATTAAGAAATACAACATTCTGTCCGAGGTCTGTATGATGAAAACAGCGCCTCATAGCACTGTTTTCACCTCAGATGTGATGTGTATAAAAAGTATAAAAGGCTGGTTTACACGCCACCAGATTTGTTAGCAACATTTTGTAAAGCAACTTGTCGAACGCAAAAAAAATTGGGCCTGATTTGTTTTCCAAGAATTTGTTTTCGAGGCCTAATCTACTGTGATCAAGAGCCATTATGGCTCTTAAATGTGATCGAAGATGATTGGTGTATTCTTTGGGTGTACATATTAGGCTATCAATTCGATGTAAGGTTTTGTTCACTCTTACATACCAGGAGTCCTATTCCCCTTCTCCGCGGTCAGGAAAGCAAATAAGCCAATCCTTTAGCACAAACGGACTTCTAAAAGACTAAATGAGAAATGCGAAACTCTGTACACTATGTAAACCTAAAGCAGGCTAAAGAAAAACTGGAGACTGAACTACTTTTTCTCAAAGATGTCAACATTCGTGATAAAAACGTCCTCAGTCATAATCGTCACAGCAAAGATTTTGTACACAAAACAAAACAATTAAAAAAAGAATCGAGAAAATTATATTTCCGTACGGCAATAAAATTTACATACAGTCTCGCCTTAACTTAAAAGGTTGAGCGTCAAGGTGGTTCCTTCGTAAGCTAAGAGACCCAAACCTTATTTATGAAAGATTTCTATCAAAAAATATGAAATAGCTCAAAATTGTCCTTTTTCCTCATCACTTCCCCTTCCCTTTCCCACGTACGGTGATCGTATTCCATCGTGTTGATAAAAATCTCCGCTGATTATTAGAATTGTAGATCGAATAAAGATTAATATTGTCCCATACTTTCCGCAAATTGCACGTTTCGACATCTTTTACGTCTGTTTCGTTTATTTCGCCGCGATCGCTCAGGTATGGATAAATCTTCATCGTGAACACGGCTTTTATGCAGTGATGTTGTTAAAGGGGGCCCAAGTCTCACGTGGCTAAGGAAATATCAGGAAGGGGACGAAGAGGAAGCCGTGAAATGGGCAAAGGAGTCGGAGATTCTCGTTGCATAACATAACATAACATAACATAAAACTTTATTTAAACTCGAATTTTAGAGTAGCTAACAAGCTAATATCTAAATATTTTACAACTTTTTTCTATGTCTTTTTCAATTACTTTATCATATTTTCTATACTATTTTACCCACAACATTTACCCACACCCACGACCTCTACCCACTACCCTCGACATTAAGTTACACTCAGTTACACTTTGGTCATTTCACGTTGTGCAGAGACAGCAACAAAGAAATGTACATGACCTGCTTGCCGTTGCCGTCGTAGTTTCGTAAGGTCCCTATCACCGTGCAATGACGGCAAAAAAAATCTACCAAAATGTGTGTTGCACGTTTAGCGTTTACTATGTGCATTGTCCAAACTCCGTAGTCCGCAATTCACCATGGCACAAAACAAAGTAGCGCGAGACGTGGCGTTATAAAATCTACATTGAGGAAGTCTTTCGGAGATCATTGACGAAGAGGCTGTTTTGTTAAGATGCTCCAGCCTTCCTCAGAATTCATTACTGAAACCGTAAGAAACTTGATGTAGCGTGCATTAGGGGAATGATCTCTGCTGTAGTCCTTCGATCTTCCTAGTGAAATCGAGACGAAAATGATGACAGGATTCAAGCGATGGTAATTATACGTTCTTCTAGCATTGAAATAAACGCTTTCCAAACTAAAATGTGTTTTCCCAAACTTGTAATTTTCCGTCAGCCTCATGGAAATTCCTCTGAGTCTATTCTTCACTCATT
>CALNXK010000251.1:437500-457500 GCA_942486035.1 Porites lobata | reverse complement strand
GGGGGCGGGACTAGTTGCCCCCCCAAAGGTTTTTTGGAGTTTTTTCCTGGACGATAAAACATCAAAACCTGACGTTTTCAGTGGCTGTTCGTTTATCCCGCCCGCGCATTTTGAGACAAGTTTAGTGATGTTGCTTTTATAGTGAATTTGGCGAAATGAAGCTCAGCAGAATTTTTGCATCCAGATTTTGTAAGTGTCAAAGTTGAAATGCAGTATTTCTGCATTATCTATTTGTTGCTGATTTTTTAATGAATTTAGTGGAAAAATGGCTCTGCAGAATTTTTGCATCCAGATTTTGTAAGTGTCAAAGTTGAAATGCAGAATTTCTGCATTATCCATTTGTTGTTGATTTTTTAATGAATTTAGCGGGAAAAAATCTCTGCAGAATTTTTGCACCCAGATTTTGCAAGTCTCAAAGTTGAAATGCAGAATTTCTGCATTATCTGTTTGTTGTTGATTTTTTAATAAATTTAGCTGAAATATGGCTATGCAAAATTTTTGCATCTAGCCGATTTCTAAGTTGAAATGCAGAATTTCTGAATGATCCATTTCTTGTTGTTGATTTTGTAATGAATTTAGCGGGAAAATGGCTATGCAGAATTTTTGCATCTAGTCTCTAGGTTAAAATGCAGAATTTCTGCATCATTCATATTTGTTACAATTACTTTCTTTGATTTTTTCTGCAGTTATAAGTCCTTAATAAGACAACACTGTTTTCGCACTTCAATATTTTAGGCCTTTTTTTCACTTCGTACATTATCATCGATTTGTAGATTTTCAGTGTAAAACTCTACTCAGAATAAATACGGGTTATTTCAACAACAGCGACTCCGTTGTATTTACTGGGTATTACTCTTGCTTCTTGTAAGCGTGCAGTCATAATATTAACTTTTTGGCGGAAATCGTGTTTTTTGCTGTGGGAAGTTAGGTTTTCTGACGGAATTTTGAAGTTTGGAAAAACACATTTTAGTTTGGAACGCGTTATATAATTTGCTCAATATTAAAAGCTTTTTTCCAGGCGTTCAGAATGTGGTCCAGGGTGTCGATTCCAAGGCAGGGGAAGGGGATGTGGCTTCTACACCCTGTCCCTCATGTAGAATCGAAAAAAAGGCGTAGCATTGAATTTATGCACTTGATAATTGTAAAGGTGGATTTCCACTGTCACGTAATTTTTACGTGCGAACACACGTAAATTTTACGTGGGGTATGGGGGGAGGAAAAACATGTAAACGTAAAAGTCGAACCTCGGTCAACTTTCAGGTTTACGTGGGCTTTTCATATTGCCTCTATTTCATTTACGTGCTTATCTGCATTCCCAGAGTTTAAAAACTAAAAAAAAAAAATTAGTAGCACCGAAACCGGTAACTCAAACCTAACTGAATGTTAATTCAGACTCAACTCTAACTCAACTCAGACTCGTAACTCAATCGTTATCCTATCTCTGTTGGGAGCTACGTTCGACAAACGTGTTATTTAAGATATCCAAGTATTTCTACGGTGAATGTGAGTTTATTGTAGCCTTTAGAGGACAGTCTGTCTTTTCGTAAAACAGCACATCGAACACAAGATGGCGGCCGAATGTTGATGATTCAAGTGTAAAATCTTCCAATCAGAGGTTAGTATTCACGCATCTGACTTGTTGCAAGGCAGGTTTGAACGTGGGTGATAAACCGCGCAACCTCACCTTCCAACTCACTTTGCAGCATAATTTTGCTAAACAACTCGCAAGATTTTGTTGCCAGTGTTTAAGAGACATCCTCTTTTGCATGACTTTACAAGCATAGTAAGCTGTACTTTTTTGCTTTAAAAATCGTTTAACTCAAATGAAAGGGAAAAACTCTAACGGAGCTTTCTTCATTCATAAGACCTAAAGACCTGAAAAATCTGGGAGTGAAAGATTTCAAGGCATCTTCTCATTCTTTGTTATAAAAGTGGCGAAATGTTATTAAGGAAGTAAGTAACTCGAGAATTGCGGCGTTTTGTATGCTAAGAGTCTCAACGTGAAAGTGAGTGCTGGCGCTGGAACTGAAAGATATTAGGGATTTTTTACTGTAAATATCGACCAGAGATGGGAAAAATAAAATTTTGGAAAAATCTCAAAAAAGTTATGTATACTACCCTAGGTATTCTAGTTATGAAAATATAAATTTTAGTTTCATTGGATAAATATTTTGGCGATACGGCGAATGCCAATTTCGGGCGCTTGACGGCCTCCTCCAGACTGCTTTTTCGGGCCCCTTGACCGGGCTACAAAAAGACCACGATTTCAATCGAATTCAAATACCATTCAACCCGAAAAGTTTCTCAACGTATTAAACGGGTTTTAATACACATTTTGAGTGGTCATGTTCTCGAATTTATTGCAACTGGAATATTTTATGAATTTTTAAATATTTACAAAATTTTAAAGATTTTACGCGAGCAAAAATTGTCAAATTTCAAAGGCTTAAAATCACATCCGATACATGATTTTAAACAGAAAAAGATATTCCACATTAAAAAGCAATCTCGAAGCTTTTAAAATATGCTTTCAAAACTCTGGGCAACATATGAAATGAATTTTTGGGAACGCAAAGTTTACGGAGCATTTAAGTGTAATTTGACCTTTCTGACTTGACAGATAAGAGGTTCGGCACGACACAAATCAATCCTCCAACCAATGTTGCGGCCAAAATACGCTTAATTTAAGCAATCTCAAGTCCCACAGTGATACATAGATGTTTTATATACATTAGGTGAAAAGTTTCATGCTATTTTTTCAGCCGTGATTGAAGAACTGTTATCCTGGCCTTCAGGATTTGAACTCGCCTCGCCAATGTAAACATTTGGGTCAATGCAAGTTCTTATCACGAAACAGCAAAGTTTTCAAAATCTGCACCAAATATATATCTATCCTTTCTAGTATATAATCAGGTCTATAATTTGTTTGTTTGTACCTTGTGTCGTTGTTTGACTTCATTTCTGCAATGAAACTGAGACAAACCACAGCAAAATTCCCGCTTGCTCGACATGTCACGTGTTACATGAAAGAGCGGTTTTAGACTCGATTGCGTTACGTAAACATGACACACAGTGATTATTTCTGATTGTGTGAAAAACTATTCCATCCCTAACCTACATGTTATAGGTATGCCATTGAATGAGCAGACAGTCTTATTTTTTTTCTTACCATGCAGTTTTAGCGATCATAGGCTTGTGATCCCCGAGCGTGTCTATCAAACAACGATATGTAAATAACGTGTTCTTTCTTGTTGTTTGTTGATAGATCTGTCAGCTTAGGAAATCACCTAATGCGTTTCGCAGTTATTCTGCAACACGCTATTATGGCTTATCATGTACAAAGAGTTTATAATTACAAGTAAAAAAGCACGAGCGAGAAAATCTTGCTACCGTTGTATCTTGCGCTTGCGACACCAATTATTTGATATTGCACTCTCGGCGTAAGCTAGTACCCTTGTACTTACTGTACGACGATGTTTACGGCGTGCGAGTATGGAGGACTAGTTTTAGGCGATTTTGGTACAAGTACCAAATACATGTACAAGAGCACAGAGCACAGGTGCGCATCGGGAGTGCAACACTGCCGGCAGGCTAGGTACGTTTTAAATCTTACTTTAAGCTGTCCACCAATTGCACATAAGGCATACATATTATCTCCAAAGTTGATTTATCTGCAGTGGGTTCAAAGCGTGGGACGGTTGCTTGTAAGCTAGAGCTAGAAATGTATTACACTCTATAATGCGTTTCTGACTAATATCATTATTATTATTATTATTATTAATATTATTATTATTATTATTATCGTTATTATTGTATTTCAACACAAGCAATCAGGGAGGGTGGCAGAGTTAATTTAGTGCGCGGCCTTCGGTGCGCGAGGTCACATCCTTGTTTCAATTTCTCTCCTTTCTGTGTAGCTTTGACGACAATAGATTTAAATGCCCTTAAAACGGAGCATTGATGGAGAGAGAGAGGGGTGGGGAGGGGGGGTGGTAAAATGGGTGGACCGTTGACCTCAAGTTTATCAGTTATTACTGTCACAACCTTTTTTTAGCAATTATAAAGCGGGCGCTGTTTGGCTTAGCCTGCGTGGCATGCTTGGCCGTGCAAGGGGGACACGCGAAGGGGAGAGGAGGACTCCTCTTCTTTTCTCTCATCGTACGTCCTCGACATTTCTTCTTTTGTCCCCCCCCCCCCAAAAAAAAATGGCGTCTGCTACTCAGTCTATGATTGGCTACGGTGAGGGGACCTACTCTTTAGAGTTTATGCGCGTGTCAAAGCAAGGAATGAACCTGCCGGACACGGACCAGGGGCTGGGGTTCGTTCGTGTTACACTGGTTCTTCTATAATGAGTTCGAAGATGTACAAGAGAAGGCACCTACGAAAGTTCCAAACCATGATAAGCTCGTCGATACGCAAAACTACATTATGGGCATCTTTGACAATAGGGCGGACCAACGTGCACCTGGACAGTTGCAGTTTAACGATTGCACACGCCCTTTTCCCAGGGTATCACTGTAGTCTTCTCTCTTTTGGCGCATGCCAGTCAGATGGCATGCTGCAGAATTGACTGTAAAGTGGCGCTCAACTGATCGGTCGCTCTCTTTTGTGCGCACTTTATTACTTGAACCACGTTAGTCACCCCACCCACCCTTCCAACGGTCTATTTTTGTACGCTGTATCGCCGCACATAAGCGAGCGGAATTGTACTAGCTGGCAATGATGCTTCCTTATTTTCAGCTCTAGAGTATACTGCCAACAACTGGCCGAAATACTGCCAACAACCAAAAAGAACAGCGCAAACAATATTTGAGCCTGGGCCCGGCCCAAGGCGGGGGTTTGTCGAGGAGGGGAGAGTTAAAGTTACTGAGATGATAAAGGTATTTCTTTTTTGTTTTGATATTTTTCATTAGGGGATTTCTTTGGCAATAGGAAAATTTGGCAAATATGTAAATATACATATAGACGTTTTTTGCTACCTTGATTTAAGTAGGATTCTCAAAGGAAACTCAAAACAATCTGACTGGTGGAGTACTGCGCCGGTACAATGCTGGCCGCCCAGTTCAGACTGTCGGATGAGAAAAGATTAATTCAGCAGATGGTACGATGAATAAAGCAACAACAAACAGTTACTTTCCATTTTTTGGCGTGCCATATCATTTAATCCTCCACGGAAAAATTTCACGGCGCGGAAATTACTTGAATCGTTTCTTTTTTTTGGGTGAGTGGGGAGGCGGTGCGGGTGTAATTTTCGGTCCTAGGATTTTTTTTGGTTTCGTCGGGAAACCGACAAGTCTGTGCTGATAAAACTGAATGGTAAAAAAAAAATGAGATTGTCTGCACATTCAATAATACCTCTAACAAGTAGGTTAGAGATGGAATTTTTTTTCACACAATCAGAAATAATCACTGTGTCATGTTTTACGTAACGCAATCGAGTCTAAAACGGCTCTTTCACGTGGCACGTGACATGTCGAGCGAGCGGGAGTTTTGCTGTGGTTTGGCCCCGGGGGCACTTGGGTATTTTTTGGGTGGGTATGTGCCGCCCGGGACTCCAAATTGGCACCCCGTTCTAAGAAAAATTTCCCCTAAAATTGATACCCCGTTCTAGAATTCGCCATAAAACTGATACCCCGTTCTAGAAATGGACCATTTTTTTATACTCCGTTCTAAGGCGCAAAGAGTACAACAGTTTGCTTGTTAACGCATTGAACCGTATTTTTAAAAGCAACCTGTCCTTGAATAATTTCAAATGGCTGCTTACAAAACTGGAGCTTTCGTGCGTTCGAAATATTATACCCCGTTCTAGAAAACGCCTCTGAAATGGATACCCCGTTCTAAATCAGGAGCTTCAAAATCACGACCCTGTTGGGCGGCACATACCCGTATGGGTAATGTATGGGAGTACCCCAACCTCCCCGGGGGTTTGGCTCAGTTTCATTGCAGAAATGAAGTCAAACAAGGACATATTAGGTACAAGCAAACAAATTGTAGACCTAATTATATACTAGAAAAGATAGATAATTGGTGCAGATTTTGAAAACTTTGCTGTTTCTTGCTAAGATCTTCAGTTGACCCAAATGTTTACATTGGCGAGGCGAGTTCTAATAATGCACCTGAAGGCCAGGATAAGAGTTCTTCATTCACGACCGAAAAAACGGTATGAAACTTTCCACCTAATGTATATAAAACACAAGGTACAAACAAACAAATTGTAGACCTGATTATATACTAGAAAGGATAGATATATATTTGGTGTAGATTTTGAAAACTTTGCTGTTTCGTGATAAGAACTTGCATTGACCCAAATGTTTACATTGGCGAGGCGAGTTCAAATCCTGAAGGCCAGGATAACAGTTCTTCAATCACGGCTGAAAAAATAGCATGAAACTTTTCACCTAATGTATATAAAACATCTATGTATCACTGTGGGACTTGAGATTGCTTAAATTAAACGTATTTTGGCTGAAACATTTGTTGGAGGATTGATTTGTGTCGCTCCGAACCTCTTATCTGCGTTCGCAAAAATTCATTTCATATGTTGCTCAGAGTTTTGAAAGCATATTTTAAAAGCTTCGAGATTGCTTTTTAATGTGGAATGTCTTTTTCTGTTTAAAATCATGTATCGGATGTGATTTTAGGCCTTTGAAATTTGACAATACTTTGCTCACGTAAAATCTTTAAAATTTTGTAAATATTTAAAAATTCATAAAATATTCCAGTTGCAATAAATTCGAGAACATGTCCACTCAAAATGTGTCTTAAAACCCGTTTAGTACGATAAGAAGCTTTTTAGGTTGCATGATACTTGAATTCGATTGAAATCGTGGTCTTTTTGTAGCCCGGTCTAGAGGACGGAAAAAGCAGTCTGGAGGAGGCCGTCAATCGCCCGAAATTGGCATTCGCCGTATCGCCAAAATATTTATCCAATGAAACTAAAATTTATATTTTCATAACTAGAATACCTAGGGTAGTCTACATAACTTTTTTGAGATTTTTCAAAAATTTTATTTTTCCCACCTCTGGTCGATATTTACAGACATCCTCTCTTAAGATGCCACGACGGCGACGACAACCAGAAAGTCAAAAAAGTTGAATAGGCAAAACAACAACTCATCACGCTTTTTTGTACATTTCTTTCCTGTCACATACGACTACATCAGAGAAATGCCTAATTTCACGTTTTATGGAGGACGTAAACAAGCGACAGCTCAATTTTCTTCCTCTTTCTGAGCTTGAATATGTTTCTTAGGAATTCGGCTTAAAAAGAGTTCGCTTGCGTTTGACAAAGCAAATGAGTTGGAGTAATCGTAAAAAGATTGAAAGAACACAAATTCACTATTTAAGTGACGTTTTCGTGGACGTCGCAGTGATGATGGTCCACTGTATCGTTCGAAATTCTAAATTCACCCATCGAGATTTAAGCAATAATCGCTTTAAATTGTTGAAGGTGACGCCTGTCCAGATCAAACCCAAGCTTTTCACCAAGTGATCGTTAATTTTTGGGCGTGGCTAGTTTCTCTGTAAATTTGCACTTTGGTGATTTTTTTTATTGGATTACCGAGGAGAAGAAGCACTTCCAAAATCAGCGTAACATATACGTGTTGCACTGTTCAAGGAAATAAGGATGATGTTAAAAAATGGCATATAAAGCTATTGTAAATTCGTAGCAAACGAACATCGCAAAAACCTTTCGCCCAGTCCGGTTAAAAAAAGTTACCGAGCAGAAAGGCAAGGCAAAGCAATTTTAGCAATAATTAGTCAAGCAAGGTTATCAGAAAAGTAAGAGAGAAGACAAGAAATTCTGAGATAACACGATGAAAACAGACGAGACGTAGATTAAAGGAAATCATTAAATGTTTTTATCTAGTCCTCAACCATCAAGTAATAAGCGTTGCAACTCTCAGTTACCAGTTAAGTTGCATTATGTTCTGTAACCGCTATCGTTTCACCCTGTATCGTGCTCAAAGGAGAAGTGAACATGTATTTAATTTTTTTTTCACAAGGAGTGTATCGATGACAGATTTGAAAATATCCCAGGCGGGATATTTCCCAGGTACCATGAAAGGTATTCAGATCCTTTTAAGAGATTCATATAAAATAATACTCTAGACAAAGAAATCCACGATTTACTTACAAGTAGTGTAGCGATGACAGATTTGAAAATATTCCAGGCGGAAGCTCAACAATCTTGTTGCTCCACAAATATCTGCAGAAAGTAAAAGGTATTAATGACTTACTTGGGAATAATCCTACGATAGCGGATGGACAACTACCAACATTCAAGGGAAAAACGATAAAACTATCTTTAAACGGATAAACTTTGACAATTCGCTGTAAACGGTTAAGTTTCGAACTCTTCTCGTGCCTCGTTTTAGTTTATCTTCGGATTTAGACAGATTTGTAAAGGTACGGTAAAACGGGGAACTAAAAATGTGCAACTTGATTTGCAACGTTAATTGCTGCGAAACGAGTTCGATAGCGGTGTTGCGCGTCTCACCACAAACGAAATAGACCTGCACGTCTTGCAACAGATCAGGTTGTCGCAGGTTGCGAAAATAGTGTGTAGCGAGTAGTTCCATTGCTTTGCAACAAAATCTATACAGTTTCCTCGTTTTACCGGCCCTTGGCAAACGTTTGCAGCAAGTGACGTGTTTAGCGTGATTCCCGTGTAAAGTTATTCAATCGGAAGTTTAATAATTATTCACGCAACTGTCTTGTTGCAAGACAGGTTTGAACGTGGGTGATAAACCGTACAAATTCACTGTCCAACTCGTTTTGCAGCATAATATTGCCTAACAACTCGCACGTTTTTGTTGCCCGTTTAAGCCGTTGAGACAGCCTCTTTTGCATGACTACTTTTTTTGCTTTAAAAAACGTTGAACTCAACTAAACGGAAAATCTTTAATGCGGCTTTCTTCATCCCTACGACCTGAAGTAGGAGGTGGGCGCTGTGGACACTTTTTTGGAGGCCTAAGCTTGTCATGCATACTTTTTCTTTCGTCTGCTGAAAAGACCAAAGAAGGTTGATAACTTATTTAACATTTCTGTATCAATATGCTATCCTCTTAAATTAGATAGAAAACCAAAACAAGAAACAGAACTATGAATCACAACTTCATTCATAAGCCCCCGGTTATTTTACAACAACGCTATATGCACATAGAGGGAATAAGTGATGTAATAGCATGTCACGCAACATTTCACATCCTCCCCAATATGAAAAAAGAACAAAACAAAACTAAAACTATTTTTTACCCAATCCGAATAAATCACAAAAAGGAAAAAGGCTAAATCATGCACATTAGCAAGCTCAATGTCAATTACACAAAGGCACAATGTTCAAGAACAAGTGTTTGCATGCGTAATATGAAGAAAAATCTCTTTTAAGCGTTCAAGAGCCTATATTCACTGGAAACAACCTCAGGTCGTTAATAACCTATACTCAAATGCCAATAGTTGGTTTAAGATTCAATGTTCAGTGGCAAGTCATCAAGTCACATAGTCCTTGAAGTGGCCTGGTTTTTTCACAATTCGCCCCGAATGGGTTCTGGTCATCCCAATAAGGTCTTGCTCCAGTGTGCCCTTGCAGGGCTCGATGCATGGGGCTTCCTCAGCGTCAAACGATTCCTCCAGATGTACTCGGTCACCGGTGTCATCAGGATAACTTGATACTTTAGGTGATTTCTCGAAGGTCAGCTTAGGGGGCGGCTCATTCGTTCGTTTGAAATGGACCGTGTTACGTCTGTGTAAGAGGAGCCGTCCGCTGTCTCCACTTCATATGACCTCTCATCAAGTCTTTCCACGACCATCCCTTTCTTCCATTCCTTTTGCCCCTGAATAAATGGTTTTATTCTCGCAGTGTCTCCCTCTCCTAAGGTGGGTAAGTCATGAGCACTAGTATTGTAGTAAAGATCTCGCCTTTTTTGCATCTCTCAGCTTCTCTCTCTCTCATGACTTGTATTCAGGTTCCTTGGCTCCAGCAGATTGCCAGTGGTGGGAACAAGAGTCCTCGTCCTCCTGTTTATGAGTCTTTGGACTGGACTGCTCCCAACGTCTTGTGATGGAATATTGCGCTCGGCAAGAAACCCCAAGTAGAAATCGTCACCGCCTTTAGCAGTATTGCGGAGGAGAAGTTTGGCAGACTTGACAGCTACCTCCACTTTCAGACCATTTACCTTCCTATTGTAGGGGGATGTTGGTGTGTTTTTGATGTCCCAGGCCCTTGTAAATTTCTGAAATGCTGCCGCAACGAATTGAGGACCATTGTAGCTTACAAGTTCGCAGGGACGGCCTTGTCTTGCAAAATCTTATCATTGTGGTTTGTCTTAAATTTATAGAGGTCATTTCGGGTGCTTATTGTTTCTGACAGGAATTGACCTCTGATCACTCTGATAAATTCCTGCTATGCTTTGCCACGCGTTGTTTTAAGGGATTTACTGACCCGAATTAACATGGTAAAAACGGTGGTTTCTGTAGGACTGAGAGACTTTTAACTTGTACTGTAACTTGTACATTGGTTCTGATTCTTCTTTCTAGCGGGTAGATTATGCTGTACACCAAGTTGGGACGTCACGAAGCTGACCTCTTTCCTGCAGAATTTCCTGGGGTTTTGTTGCTTTAAATGCAGGATTTGATCTCTGGTGCGATGCAGTTTAAGCACTTTCTTTGGCTCTGCGGGTGGAAGACCACGACGTTCAAATGATGAATTTGCCCTTGAAAGAATCCGCTGTTAAAATTCAAAACAACCAAACGACACTGAGAGACTTCTTTAGGGGTCTTGAACTGTGCTAATTGTCCATTTATAAGTCGTTAGTTCCTCTTAAGTCCAGGACCTAAACCCCTACCGACCTCTACGTTAATGGCTTCTTTTTTCCTGCGGTAGTTTTTCATCAAAATCTGGCAAGAATATCTTTTGATTATAGGACCGATCAAACACTGTTTTACTTACAGACATAACACGCATAAGACTGCTAGAACAAGTCTTAAAAGAACAATTTTAAAGATTTTTTTCCGCTCCAATTTCTTTCTTTCTTTTTTTTTTCTTCATAATATAGCGAGAAATCGATAATGTTATTTTGGAAATTATTGTGCCTTATGTTCAAACCGTAGAGAAGCATTGTCATGAAATGTCTCCAAAATGTGTTAAAGAAAAGCGAAAACAGTGAAAATTAAACAAATAAGGATAATTGATCCACTCTTGTTACTCAGCGTTCCCGAACCAAGAGAGGTCTTTGGATCCTTTTTGGTGAGTAATAGGAAATAATAAACAAAGAAATGCGTCGTTTTTTTTCACAATCTCTGCAAGGAAATGAGATTTGATGAAGACCATTACGGGGGCTTCTTAAGCTCGTTGCCGCTCAAATCCCTGCAGAAAAACACATGAAAATCATTTTCGACCACTAGTTTTTAAATCCTATTCGCATCAGTACCCTTTACAATAAAACAGGTGGGTAGAATATTCTGAAAATTACGTGTTTCATCATTGATTAGCAGAAGTTCATCAACTGTTTTATTTAACATGCACTTTGAGCAACACCTAGTGGATGCAAGAATGTGTTTCTTTCCTTTTCTTATCCCTTTCGCTCAAATACAAAAAAGCATCAATCGAGCACTTTGCTTTATTTCAATACTGTAGTTTCAATAAGTTAAAAACTTCCTTCCATGAACGCCGTTTCTAAATGTAAATAGAAACTGTAAGAACAAGATTTAAAAGTCTAAAGGAAAACGCCCAACAATTACTTTAACAAATCTCTATCTATTTTAATTTATATTAAAAATACTTAAAATTAAAGGATGCAATAACAGAAAACTTTAAAGATTAAGTGATGATTTGACAGCAACCGATATTTTCATTTTTTTAAAAAATGCTACTAGATTTAACTGATTTCGATTCTTGATGGAGATATTTCCACTCCCAAATGTAAGAAATCGAACCTTGCAGTTTGTGGATCACGTATTATTACAATATTTAAGTTACTTTTTCTTCTTATAATATTCAAGTTACTTCGAGATTTGTAGGAATTGTTTTTGCTGCTCATTGGAAAGAGTTCCCTTAGATATTGTGTCACTTTTTTTGTGTATGATATCAAGAGCCATAATGAGATAATATCATACTTAAGAAAGCATAGCCTTTTGTCCCTTCTCGTGGCTAGATTATCCCAGTTAAGAAATTTAAAGACATCGTCTGATCTCGTTTTATATTCCTGGGAGGTATTATCGATCTATTCTGCAATTTTCGAATTTACTGAGTAAATTGAGACACTTAGGGAGCTACTTTATATACATTAGAAATAGTGAAGGACCTAAAGCAGACCAGAAAAGGTGGGCCTGTTTTACCGGACGGAATGTTACAAACGAAAATTCGAGTTCAATTTTTTCAAGGCAATCTTTGATGCCAGTTTCAGGATTTCAAGGCCGTTTTTCGGTAAATTAATGAAACTGATTTGTACAAATAGTAGACACGATTCCGGGCACAATTAACCAGGCCTGAATTTTGCATGCCATTTATCCAAACCGTGAACAGACCAGTTTGCCCATGTAGATGGTGAAAAACTGTTGTTTTCCACAATCTACTGTTGCTGCCTATTGCCATAAATACGGTATTATTTAAACCAGTTGAGAGGCACTCCTGTAATGGCATAAAGTTACAGCTTTCTTGGTAATATTGCGTGGGAGACGGTTTTAAAGGCTTTAGTGATATCTTAAAATATTCTCGAAGTAGTCGTGCCTTTTTCAATATTTACATACCAGTCGTCTTACTTCCAGCATCTTGCGAAGCTGTTACTGTGGAATGAAGAAAGCGAAAACCCGACCAGTACTTTGTTAGAAGATCATGTTCGTTAAGATGATTTTTCAGGTACTTTTGATAAAGCAGGTAAGACCGAGATAGGCCTGTTATTCTGAGGCTCTTAACGTTCATTTACTTAAAGGTATTGTTGTCCGCAGCCAAGCAAACCCTCTGGTAGTGGTTCATAGTTACAGTAGACAGCGGTTTGCCTACCGTAAATTGCCAGTTGACGCGCTTAGCTTTAATAGAGATGGAGTGAAATTTCTGTGCAACTATGGAGTGAAATATGAAAATGCTTTTCTTGAGTATAAACTTTTGCACGTCCAATTCATGGACGTCACCATGGCGGGATAAGGTACGTTGCGCCGCTATTAACTAATACGGCAATCTTTGTGCAGCATTTAATATCGAACTTATTGTTTCTTCAAGCTCTGGTCTCCTGGAGGGTAGTGTCTTCGCAAATGAAAATTTACGATCACAAACAGCTTGCATCCCACCTTCTCAATGAAATCGAAGGGTCTCAGAGTTAGCTTGAGAAAACAGACGACATTTTGCGACGCCTGAGAAATGAGCGAGAAATTCCATACTGACGACGCGTTACTACCCATATCTGGGTAGCGCTTCTGATCGTTTGAAGCAGACTTCCCACGCAGCACGACCAATCGAAAGCACTACCCAGATCTAGGTAGTGACGCGTCATCATGATCAGGTATGGAATTTCTGCGCTCGTTTCTCAGACGTTATTTCGCAGGGAAACCTCTCGTGGCGTCGCGAAATGTCGTCTGTTTTCTCAGGCTGTCTCAGATTTTGTCACCGAAATGTCAGATCTCTTCCTTGCCATCTTGAAGAAGGTAAGTCTCTCATATGCCTTAACGACCTTGATCTCTTTCCATGAGCAAAATGGGCTTAATTGTGCTTGGAAAGACTGCGAGATTACTTCTCAAAATTATCAAATTCATCGCTGTGATCGCAACGACTCAAAAAGTGGCGGTGGTGTCGCCGTTATGCTCTTCTCTGCCGTCGGGTTAACTTGCTGGATTCACGCTTCACCGGGAAAATTGTGAATTTAGACACGCTATGGGAACACGTATAGTCTATACCTCACCGCTTAGAAAAAGTCAGAAATCATAAAGGAAGACATTCTGGTTGCTAATATTTCAGTTAGTCAATGTTAAATGAGTAGTGAATAACATGCTTAGGTTTACAAAAGTTATCTTTAATAATTAGTGAAATTTAAGTGAAGAAAAAATCGGAACGAACTTTTGAAACACCCTGTAGAACACCTTTTCTTGTAGACCAATCAACATCGATTAGGACCAAGGATTTTATTTCTTGTTTTTTACCGCTCGCCAAATTCAAATTCTAAGTTCTATGTCTCTGGGCAAACTGATTAATATCCGAGTGAACGAAGTAATAGTAGTTGGAGACTTCAAAACTGACTTGATAGCCGAAAATGGGTCCTGGAGGCTATCTATTATTTTTCGTAAAATATTTCCCCAATTCTGATTGGCTAAAACCGCACGCATAATTGCCCATAACCAGTTACTGATGACCAAATTTGGAAGAATTTTGTGTTTAACGAGGAAATGACACCAAAAATGCAGCCCTCTACAGGTTAAGGCACCGTTAACTGAGAAGACCTGTGGACGAGGTTGAGTTGTTCTGGTTGTGAAAAAAAATGGCGGACATTTCACTCGTTTCAAGAGTAAGAACTACAGCTGGAACTAGGCGATATAATTCTAAAATCATGGCAAAAACAGGAAGAAGACAACTCAGAGGGCGACATCTGCTAGTTGGAGAATATTTGCTGAGCTGCACAAACCTAAACGTCCAGGATCGAAGATGAACTTAACATCCATGTAGGTAAGCATGTTTCAGCTATGTTTTTAAACTAGGAATTTTTTTGAATGAATAATAAAGCAATTAATGAATTCGGCTTTCGTAGGATATGAAGAATTAAGCAGATCTTGGAGGGTGTTATCCACCTCTTTCTTCGGGCCTCGGTAGATAACACCCTCCCCGATCTGCTTAATTCTTCATATCCTACTCAGCCTCATTTATTAATTGCTAATTAAAGAGCTAAGACGCAAACCAACGTAAAGCGGAGCCCCTTACTCCAAAGCTCGTATTGAGACGGTTGAGTAAGACGTTATGGTCGACGGTGTCGCATGCTGCACTCAGGCTTAAGGGACAGCCTCTTTTGCATGACTTTTCAAGCACAGGGTTCTGTACTTTTTGGCGTTAAAAATCGTTTATCTCAACTGAAGGGAAAAAAAACTCTAATTCGGTTTTCTTCTTCCATTCGACCTGAAGTAGGAGGTGGACGCGGTAGCCGGAAAGGCATTGCTGACTTAATAAAACTGGGAGTGAAAAATTTCAAGACATCTTTTCTTCCTTTGTTATAAAAGTGACGAAATGTTATTAAGGAAATAAGCAACTTGAGAACGTTTTGTATACTAGCAGTCTTAACGTGAAAGTGAGTGCTGGCGTTGGAACCGGAAGATATTTCCTACGGAGAGGATCGTACCAAGACGTGGTTAACTGTATCGTTCTAAATTCTAAATTCACCCATCGAGGTTTAAGCAATAATCGTTTTAAATTGTTGAAGTTGACACCTGTCCAGATCAAACCCAAGCTTTTCCGAGAGATCGTTAATTTATGGGCGCGGTAAGTTTCTCTCTCAAATTGCACGTTGGTGATTTTTTTTTTTTTCGATTGGATTACCGGGGAGAAGAAGCACTTACAAAATCAGCGTGACACATACTTATCGCACTGTTCAAGGGAATAAGTATGATATATGTTTAAAAACGGCATAGATAGGTATTGTAAATTCGTGGCAAGCGAACATCGCAAACACCTTTTGCCCAGGCGAGGCTTAAAAAAGTTATCGAGCAAAAAGGCAATGAAAAGCAATTCTAGCAAAGAAATTTTAGTAGGATGCAACAGTTCGTCAAGCAAGGTTTTCAGACAAGAGAGGAAACAAAGGAATTCTGAGATATAACACTATAAAAATAGACGAAACGATTATCCTGAATTTCGGTTAATCCAAAAATGGTTGCTTCTGACTTATATGCACTCAAACGACTGTGGTTGAAAGAGACCCTTTAAAGACTTTAGAAAAGGAAGCTGAAAAACGTAACCACACTATATATGGGTAATCAATCGACCGTTGAGCCCCCTCTCAAACCGCCGGTGCCAAAAGAGGTCTTCGGATCCTTCGAGGTCAGCCATATATATCGTGAACATGTTAAGTATCATTTGATTTGAGAAAAGAAATACCTTC
The DNA here is from genome assembly GCA_942486035.1 of Porites lobata. Lineage (NCBI taxonomy): Eukaryota > Metazoa > Cnidaria > Anthozoa > Scleractinia > Poritidae > Porites > Porites lobata. The sequence continues at coordinate 441,427 of CALNXK010000251.1, read as the reverse complement.
TTGTACATTAGGCCCTTTTGGCAACACTTAGTGGTAAACTGGATCCCGAAAGGTACGAATAGTGCTTCTAGCGTGGCTCATATTATGTAGACATCAATGTAGCTGTAACTTTCTAGAGTGTTTACGCAATATCATCGTAGTACCATAAGGAGCTCGAACTTTACAGCGACATACAACAATCACGTACTCAAACCTCAGCCAATTCTGAACGCAGTAGTAAGACAGGGCATAATACGTTATAGGAAGAGGCTAAGCTTATTTACCGAGACCCTCATTGGTACTCTTGTAAGGCGAAGGAGACAATTCACTTAAAACTCCACGATGACAACATCAATACAGACAGTGGAATTGAGATTCCAGAACCGTGGCAGCCCCACGATCAGACAACAGCAGCCGATTGGTAGCACAGCAGACCGCAGTGGGAACAATTTATTCCTTTAATAACGCCAACAATGCTTCAGATCGAAGCTCGCCAACATCGAGTTAGATTCGAGTTACACCAATCACTGGCAATCATGGTGTTATTAATAGTCAAAGCTGAGTAAATCGAAACCATCGTCTGAATAACACAGCCACATACTGTTTTATTAAACATTTTATTCCTTTATTTAGAAGTAGGTGTGTTTTCCGCGCAATTTTATCAAGAGCATCGATTTTAATTAATTTTACAATGTTCAATTGAATTAGGGCCTGGGACTAGGGGGTTTATCTGTGGAAAACCTCGGCATAGATGATGGCGCTGAATCAAAATTTGGCACGCATAAAGAACTCATCGTCCTTAGCATTTTAAAGTACATACAACGTGCTAATATGTCACGTGACCATTTTGCAAAAAATCGTAAATTATTGAGCAGTTGGTGGCCATTTAAAAAAAATCAAGCGATGACATTTTTCTTATTCATATTACATGGGTTCTGTAGGTCTGAGCGACTTTTAACTCATAATGTAAAATGTCATTGGTTCTAATTTTTTTCTTTCTAGCGGGTAGATTATGCTTTGCAGCTAATCTTATTTTGCCGCTGGTTTCACGTTGGGAGGTCAAGAAGCTGACCTATTTCCCGCAAAATTTCCTGGGGTTTTGTTGCTTTAAACTCCAGGTTTGATCTCCGGTGCGATGCAGTTTAAGCATTTTCTTTGGCACCGCGGGTGGAGGACCACGACGTTCAAATGATTGATTTGTATTGGAAAGAATCCGTTTCACTCTTTCAGAGTGCGAAAATGTCAAGTTTTGTAAGCGGAACGTTTCAAATAAATGAATTATTTTTATTCTGTCTTTCCGTGCAGTGTTAGTATTGAATTTTGTTTCGGCCAATTACCGCAAATGGCTGCCATAAAAAAATAAAAAATAAAAAATAAAAAAAAAAATAAAAAAAATTGTTCAACTTCTTCCTACTTCTAGTACCTCTCGGCCAAGTTTATTTTGTTTTGGTTTTGACCTCAACCAATCACAAGGGACGAAATCGATATCCAGGCTATGGTTCAAACTGGAGAATTTCTGTCTACGTAAACGTATACTCCACTCCTAATCTCGTTGCGAGTGAGCCGCGCGAGTATTGCGTGGGCCGTGCGTGGTTATAGCGGCATGCAAACTCGGTTTGCCCAACAGGCAGGCAATTTGTTTGCGCATGCGTCAAAATGTTCTTTCTCTTTCTGAACTTGAATATGGTTCTTAGGAATTCGGCTTAAAAAGAGTTCGCTTGCATTTGACAAAGCAAATGAGTTGGAGTAATCGTGATAGAGATTGAAAGAACACAAATTCACTTTTTAAATGACGTTTTCGTGGCCGTCGCCATCGTGATATCTTAAACTCCCTATTGCCTATAGGGAGGATCGTAACAGGAAATGGTCCACTGTATCGTTCTAAATTCTAAATTCACCCATCGAGGTTTAAGCAATAATCGCTTTAAATTGTTGAAGGTGACGCCTGTCCAGATCAAACCCAAGCTTTTCCGAGTGATCGTTAATTCTTGGGCGTGGCTAGTTTCTCTCTCAATTTGCACTTTAGTGATTTTTTCCTTATTGGATTACCGAGGAGAAAAAGCACTTCCAGAATCAGCGTAACATACACGTGCTGCACTGTTCAAGGAAATAAGCATGATGTTTAAAAACGGCATATATATCTATTGGAAATTCGTAGCAGGCGAACATCGCAAAACCCTTTCTCCCAGTCCGGGCTAAAAAACGTTACCGAGCAAAAAGGCAAGGCAAAGCATTTTTCGCAATAAATAGCCACGCAAGGTTATCAGAAAAGTAAGAGAGAAGACAAAGGAATTCTCATACAACAGGATGGAAACAGACGAGACGTTGATCCTAAATTTCGGTTAATCCAAAAATGCTTACTTCAGACTTAATTGTATGCAATCAAAGGACAGTGGTTGAAAGACACTCTTTACTAACTTAATAAAAAGAAAGCTGAAAAATGAAGGCACACTATGGGTATCAATCAACCGTTAAACCCCCTACACCCCCCACCCCCCTACCCCCAACCCGCATGTACCAAAAGAGGTCTTCGGATCTTTTGAGGTCAGGGCGTTTTGGCAACACTTAGTGGTAAACTAGTGACTGATCATGTACTACTTGTCTTTTTCCTGGGTTGTTTTTTCTTCTTATCGTTGCAGAAAGAAGGTATAGTAATGGTACCGTGGTGCTTGATCTTTGAGCCGCCACTGGCCCGACCGCCAATGCAGACAGTTGTGCTTGAGATGTTTTGAATGACCAAGCAATCTCCACCGCTTTATTTAGTGTTAGAGAGGAGCCTTTACTTATTAGCTTTTCTCTGACTTTGTGCGAGTTAGTGCCAAATACAATGCGATCTTATATCATTTTGTCTGGATTTTTGAAATCGCGGTTTTGGGCGATCAAGGATCAAAGATGCGTAGATTTGTGATGAATTTCTAAAACAAGGTTAAGACAAAAACACGCTTAGGAAAATCGGTCCTCTCTTGTCTCCCCAATCCCCCAGATACCATGAACGGTATTCAGATCCTTTTAAGAGATTCACATTAAATAATACTCTAGACAAAGAAATCCACGATTTATTTACAAGTAGTGTGGCGATGACAGATTCGAAAATATTCCAGGCGGAAGCTGATCGATCTAAAATTAAAACCCATGAAAATCCAGTGAAATTTTTCATGGTAAATTCACGTTTTTCATAGGTTTTTCAGGAGATTTTAATGGGGAATTTTCATGGGTTTTTCACGAAAAAATACCTAATACCTAACGCTAATTACTATTCTCAGGGCTTATTTAAAAAAATCTTCAGTCTGCACGGTCTGCAGCCTGCATTTTAACATGACTGCACTTTAGTATGGTGTAGTACAGTGTAAATAAGGCCACTAATGACAAACAAAGTATCATTGCAATACAAAGTTCATCTGGAATACATGTACATACAAGTAGTACTTTATCTCCTTTCCAGGCTGCAACCATGACGTTCCAAATTTCACCATTGAAAATGAACAACAAATTTCAAGGGTTCCATCCTATTTAGTTTGGACAAGTTTCAATGAAATAAAAAAGCCCATTTTCAAGGCCAATATAATACAGATGTTTATTTTAGGTAATAGCAAATCAACAGCTGTACAAGACAAATCATTTAAGTGAAAACTAAAGATGTTGTGTTACAATAACAACAAAATGTAAATGTTATCTTTGGTCACTGTTGTTGCCTCAGCCATCAGATCCATCTGGTAAGTACAATAAATATTGAAATGCAGCAACATCTAAACAAAATTAACAGCAGAATACAGGTCAAGATTTCATGTAGAATATTTGATCCATCCTTAAATAATAAAACAACTGTTTTAATGATGCAAGCCACACAAAAGGATAGCATTTTTAAAATAGTCGATTCATGAAATATATGGATAAGCAGGCTTTGTTAGAAGTCAAGCTGTCTTTTTTGCTCTACTGCATCTCTAAAAT
>CALNXK010000251.1:417500-430000 GCA_942486035.1 Porites lobata | reverse complement strand
CACTGACCAGTACATCAAGGACCAGTCAACGCACGTCCCTTGTCATCCAGTTTTAATCCTAACTAGTTAGGAATTTCAGCTTTTATTTTGCACAATCTGTACACGAACAGATGAGTTACGTTACTCGTGTGTACTCATTTGCAGCTGTGTCCATATTTCCTTGACGTTTTAAGGCACCTTTTTAGGAAAAATTTTAAATATCGATTGTATTATCCCAAAGAGCTATTATACACTCAATGTCAGATCCCGAGGAAAACAGGTAGTTTTGTTTTCCCGAGAGTCCTGATGTTTCCCGAGACGAAGTGGAGGGAAACATCAGGACTATGTTGAAAGACATGTTTGAACGTGGGTGATAAACCGCGCAACTTCACCTTCCAACTCGTTTTGCAGCATATTGTTGCTAAACAACTCGCACGTTTTTCTTTTGTTGAAGAAACAGCCTCTATTGCATGACTTTTCAAGCACAGTGAGCTGTGCTTTTTTTGCTTTAACGTTTAACTCAACTGAATGGAAAAAAAACTCTTATTCGGCTTTCATTATCCATACGACCTGAAGTAGTACGTGGGCGCTGTAAGCTGGACAAGGCATTACTGACTTGCTTAAACTGGAAATGAAAGATTTCAAGGCATCTTCTCTTTCTTTGTTTTAAAGTAACGAAATGTTATTAAGGAAGTAAGCAACTCGAGAATTCCAACGTTTTGCATACTAAGAGTCTCAACGTGAAAGTGTGTACCGGCGTTGGAACCGGAAGATATTTCCTATGGGGAGGATCGTGTGAAGAATTGGTCAACTGTGGCGTTCTAAATTCTAAATTCACCCATCAAGGTTAAGCAATAATCGTTTTTTGAAACGATTATTAAAAATTGTTGAAGGTGACGCGTGTCCATCTCAAAACCAAGCTTTTCGGAGTGGGTGGGGGGGGGGGCGGGGTTTTGCATGGATGGGTATGTGTGCGCGTGCGCTATTCTAAAAGTATAACGTGCACTTGGATCACCCAAAAAGGGAAGCAATGAACAATATACATTATTATTTATTTATTTTTTTTCGTTTCTGATCACTCTCAAACTCCACGGCATATCCTCAATAAGCAGCTAGCGCTGACCAAATCTGGGAGACGTTTTGCAATATTTAATAAAATAACATCAATAGAACAAGCTATCGCCAGTAAAAAGGACGGCAACCGGGACGCCCGGGGAACAAGGTTGCTTTAGCTCAGTTGTTTTTGTAAAGCTGGAGAAAATGGCTGAAATTTTCACTCCTTTTACGAGGAATGAAAAGCCCAACTTCTGCATAAAACCATAGCAATAACATGAGCGGAAAATTACGGAATTTATCTGCAAACAGCGTCTGTTCGGCATAATGTATACATTATTAGTTTGTGTCCTTGCATGTCGCCATTAGGTGACCACTAAAACACGTTTGCAAATTTGCCTTAAAGGCAAGCAATAAATACACAGTGGAAACCCGTTAATACGGTCACCAATGGGCCAAAAAAAAATTGGCCGTATTAACGGGGTCTTACTGCAAGAGGTAAAATACTGTATAAGAAAAAATAATTCTGACCTGACTTGCAAACAATAAGAGCACCCCTCTACGAAATGTTTGCTTTTACATATATCGAATCAAGCTAAGAACAACTAATTCTGCTAAATGGCTTTCGTAGCCATAAAGGTACAGGTCTGCAACTCCTTTAATCTTTATCCGCTCGGCAGGTCTCACAAAAACAACCTCGTTCCCAGGGTTCTCTGTCTTGATTTAAGGAAGAACCCTGCTTGCGACTTGTCACGTGGCTCCCAAAAGCTGGGAGCCTCATCACAACAAATTTACAGGTAAAATTTTCCTCATCATACAGACGCTTTCGATGTTTTCGAGGCAGAGCAGCGAACTTAAGCCAGGAAGCCGTCAGTTTAATGGGTTTTGAAATCATATAATGTGATGGAGAGGTATACACATCAATTTTCTCCGGCTTATGAACAATTTCAGGGACCGCCGGTTGAAAAGCAATCGCCAGAAAGCAAACCAGTCAGACGAGTGCAGCGTCAGGCGTTTGCTTGCGCGAAGAGTTTTAGTCTTTATCATATAGAAAAATTCTCTGTTAACTTAGCAAAGAAGAAAGCATTGACTGTACAATACAGTGAGATCGCTGATAGAGAGATAGAAGTAATTCCCAAAAATGTTTGCTGGATTCCAATTGTTGTCCCTTGGACACTCAATGGATAAGGGAATAACGAACAGCTAAATTCTGTATTTTCAGAATATGACTTTTTTAATTTTCTTAGGCTGTTAGTCATATTATTCATAAAAAAGCGACTGTTACCATCTGTTCGTTTAGTGCCTCTACAGTGAGTGTATGTCACGGCAGTCGTTCAGTAAAAACCTGTACACGTAGAGATGAGTTACGTTACTCGTGTGTACTCATTTGCAGCTGTGTCCATATTTATGACATTTATGATACTCGTTATACTTAACACACGTCTAGTGTTTTAGTCTTGGTTATTAATTAGCAAAGGAAAAAATACAAAAATTCAAACTTACAACCGTTCTAACTTAGGGAGATTCCAAAACGTCCCAGGCGAAAGTTGGACAATATTGTTGGAGGAAAGATACCTGCAAAAATAAGGAAGACAGTCCTGTTAACACTGACCAGTACATCAAGGACCAGTCAACGCACGTCCCTTGTCAGCCAGTTTTAATCGTAACTAGTTAGGAATTTCAGCTTTTATTTTGCACAATCTGTACACGTACAGATGAGTTACGTTACTCGTGTGTACTCATTTGCAGCTATGTCCATATTTCCTTGACGTTTTAAGGCACCTTTTTAGGAAAAATTTTAAATATCGATTGTATTATCCCAAAGAGCCATTATACACTTAATGTCAGATCCCGAGGGAAACAGGTAGTTTTGTTTTCCCGAGAGTCCTGATGTTTCCCGAGACGAAGTGGAGGGAAACATCAGGACTATGTTGAAAGACATGTTTGAACGTGGGTGATAAACCGCGCAACTTCACCTTCCAACTCGTTTTGCCGCATATTGTTGCTAACAACTCGCACGATTTTGTTTTGTTGAAGAAACAGCCTCTATTGCATGACTTTTCAAGCACAGTGAGCTGTGCTTTTTTTGCTTTAACGTTTAACTCAACTGAATGGAAAAAACTCTTATTCGGCTTTCATTATCCATACGACCTGAAGTAGTACGTGGGCGCTGTAAGCTGGACAAGGCATTACTGACTTGCTTAAACTGGAAATGAAAGATTTCAAGGCATCTTCTCTTTCTTTGTTTTAAAGTAACGAAATGTTATTAAGGAAGTAAGCAACTCGAGAATTCCAACGTTTTGCATACTAAGAGTCTCAACGTGAAAGTGTGTACCGGCGTTGGAACCGGAAGATATTTCCTATGGGAGGATCGTGTGAAGAATTGGTCAACTGTGGCGTTCTAAATTCTAAATTCACCCATCATCAAGGTTAAGCAATAATCGTTTTTTTGAAACGATTATTAAAAATTGTTGAAGGTGACGCGTGTCCATCTCAAAACCAAGCTTTTCGGAGTGATCGCTAATCTATGGGCGTGGGAAGTTTCTCTCAAATCCACGTTAAGTTGGTGATTTCGTTTATTGGATTAGCGAGGAGAAGAAGAACTTTCAACATCAGCGAGACACATACGCGTTGCACAGTTCAAGGGAATAAGCATGATGTTTAAAAACGGCATAGATATTGTGAATTCGTAGCAAGCGAAGATCGCAAAACCTTTTGCCCAGTCCATGCTTAAAAATGATGCCGAGCAAAAATATAAGGCAAAGCAACTCTAGCAAAGCAAATTTAAATTTAGTAGCAATAGTTAGTCAAGCAAGGTTATCAGACAAGTAAGAAAGAAGGCAAAGGAATTCTGAGATATAATACGATGAAAACAGATAAAACGATTATCCTGAATTTCGGTTAATCCAAAAATGGTTGCTTCTCACGTATATGCACTCAAAGGACTGTGGTTGAAAGAGACACTCAAAGGCTTTAAAAAAGGACGCTGAAGAACGTACCCACACTATATATGGGTAATCAATCGACCGTTGAACCCCTCCTTACCCGCCCCCCTCTCAAACCACATGTGCCAAAACAGGTCTTGGGATCCTTCGAGGTCAGTCATATAGTCGTGGACAAGTTAAGGATCGTTTGATTTAAGAAAATAAATATTTTTTTGTACATTAGGGCGTTTTGGCAACGTTTAGTGGTAAACTGGATCCGGAAAGGTAGGAGTAGCGCTTCTAGCGTGGCTCATATTATGTAGACATCAATGAAGTTGTAACTTTCTAGAGTGTTTACGCAATATCATCCTATTTAACAACGCTGACAATGCTTCAGATCAAAGCTCGCCAACATCGAGTTAAATTCGAGTTACACTAATCACTGGCAACGGAATACTCAAAGCTAAGGAAATCGAAACCATCTCCTGAATAACACAGCCACATATTTTTTCATCTTATATATTTTATTAGTCTCTCTTGCGTAAGCAGCGAGACTAATAAAACGCGTTTTTCGCTCCGGCGGGGTAGTCCCTTATACAGGGTATCAATTTCGGCCATTTTGGTCTTAAATAGGGTATGGTTTGTGCACTCTAGTCTTGAATTGGGTATGTTTTTTAGAAGAATTAGCTACTTCTTCATCATTTAGGGATAAGACCATTTTCCTTTTAATGTTTACGCCAACTACCGTGTACTTGCCGTAACAGTTTTTGGTCATATTTAGGACACAAAAGGGAGGTCATTGTGCCAGGCGTTCCTTGCGGAGACCGCGGAAACTGGGACTAAGAATCGTTGCGTGATCGAAGACACGCACGTTTTGCGAAAAAAGCTTAGGAAAGATTAAATTTAAAGCTTTTCCGAAACGTGTCGGTCCACGAATTCTATCACTTGAAAGCGTTGATTTCTTTGGAACAACTGAACACTTCTGAGTGGTCTGAAAAAAAATAAGAATCTTAGTTAGCACAATTGCGTTGCTCGGCTGTTGTAAACTTTCACTGTATCCAAATGAGTCTTGTGATGAGCATACGATTTATTTTTAGCGATGATTGAAATGAAATGCCATGTAAATCGCTTTTTAGATATCTGGCAATGATGTAATTTCTCTGGAATCGAGGCCCTTAAAATTTCGTGTATTTATACACGCGTATAGCCTGCTACCGCAGGGTATTTCTGGTCGTCGCTAACACGCGTACTAAATCGATTCAGAAACAAATAAAAAGTATCGACGTCGATAAAGTAGGAAGTAAAAAACCTTCAGCGAGTAAATCATGTTTCTTGTAGAATTAATCGCCTCCTCATTTCTCGATGTAATCTCCAAGCAGGCGAGACTCAATACCGCTGTAAGCGCGTTCTTGTTCCTTATTCTATACAGTACACTGGAAAAGTTGAAAATTTACAGGCACATGTAAAAATGAGATCGCACCCTGTAAAATACAATTTACGTGTTTGCAATTTCTAATTTACATCATAGGGGTTGTAAAATAGAATTTACGTCAATTTTCAGTTTTACCTCGCCATTTAATATTACTGTAAAAAACAAATACAGCCAGCGTCCTTCGGCGGTAATAGATAGGAGACCATATAAAAACGTGTAAAATGTTTTACACATATTTACAGTATCATCTTTGTAAATAGCCCGTAAATCTTTTTTCTAAGAACATGTAAATAACGTGTAAACATCATGTAAATCAAGACATTGATTGGGCCCCGTAAAAACCTTGTAAGTCGAAAAAAAAAAAAGAGACTGATTTGACCCTGTAGAAACATTGTAAATCAAGAAAGGGAGACTGGTTTGAACCTGTAAAATTCTTGTAAATCGATAAAGGGAGACTGTTTTGACCCTGTAAAAACCTTGTAAAAAGAAGAAATGAAACTGGTTTGACCCTCTAAAAACCTTGTAAATCGAAGAGAGGGATACCGATTTGACCCTGTAAAAATATTGTAAATCGATAAAGGGAGACTGATTTGTCCAGGTAAAGACATTGTAAATCAATAAAGGGAGACTGATTTGACCCGGTAAAAACATTGTAATTGGAAAGAAAATGAGACTGATTTAACCCTAAAGTTTATATGGAAACAAGGGAAAATTGTACTTGGTGTGCCTGTGCCATAGCTGACCGCTGCTGCTGGGTTGTGCCTAAATCATACCGTCCAAAAGGACAGCCGGGGAGTACTAGGAACGAGTTTCCGAATCGGGCCCACTTCGGAAATTCTCGAAAACATCTAATATGGCTGCTCAAGCGTGGTGGAAAACTGACAGCCAAAGGGGCTGTTTTATCGCCAGAGAAACGTGATTTTACGGTATTGTTGACGAAGTTTGCGTTTATTGTGACTTTTGAAGAGTTCTTGGTCCTGTATAGTGAGCAATCCTTTTGTAAATGCCTTATCAATTTGTCTTGTTCCGCTGGCCGGCATTACCGAAGAAAATAGTACCGTCCAACGGGACATCCGAAATTATGGCAATACATCAACTCTAGCTTTCTTTGTTAAACTTTGTTGTAGAACGTGATTTCTGTAGGTTTCCACAAGCTTAGTATAACTCTATAGTAATGTTTTTATTCATAAAAGTGGCCTTGTCCTTTTGGCCGGTATTACAGAAGAAAATAGTACCGTCCAACGGGACACCCTGAGTTCTAGGCCGAGAAATATGACTGCAAGTAAAATAGGCAATGATGTCATTTTTCACCAGGACAACTCCGATGAACACTGACAGTAACTTTTTATCTTTTTCTGAAAAAGCTATAGTGATCGTTTTCCTATATCGTTGTTAGTGAAGGCGTATTCAATGCACAATTTTAGGAGTTGATGACCCGGAAAGATACAGTCCAATCACACGTGTGCTGTATCGAGATATTTTCCACACAACTTACATGTACGTCATTAGAGAAAGCATGCCCAATTCATGGACCATCAAAAAAAATATGGGCCTTTTTCTTAAAATATAGTAATTATACTCATAATACTGATCATCATTACCATCATCATCATCAATCATCGTCATCATCATCATCATCAACACCATTAAGTGCAGCATTTTGCCTTCATTGTATTTGCTAACCAGATTAACTTTCAAGAATTCGTTGTTACAAAGCAAGCTGCCCTCAAGTTGTCTTTATTCTAACAAAGGAGTTTGAAATAACCACGTCCAATAGCTGCTGGAAAAGCATGAAGGAAACTAGTTTCATGAGAATTGTTACTATGTTGAAATTCAAAACAACCAAACGACACTGAGAGACTTCTTTAGGGATCTTGAAATGTGCTAATTGTCCATTTATAAGTCGTTAATTGGTCTTAATTCCAGAATCTAAACCCGTACAGACCTCTACGTTAATGGCTTCTTTTTTGCTGCTGTAGTTTCTCATTAAAATCTAGCAAGAATATATTTTAATTATAGGACCAATCAAAAACTGTTTTACTTATAGACATAACACGCATACGACTGCTAGAACAAGTCATTTTTTTTCATAATATAGCGAAAAATCGATAATGTTATTTTGGAAATTATGATGACTTCTGTTCAAACCGCAGAGAAGCATTGTCATGAAATGTCGCCAAAATGTGTTAAACAAAAGCGAAAACAGTGAAAATTAGACAAGTAAGGATAATTAATCCACTCTTGTTACTCAGCGTTCCCGAACCAAGAGAGGTCCTGGGATCCTTTTTGGTGAGTAATAGGAAATAATAAAGAAAGAAATGCGTCGTTTTTTCACAATCTCTGTAAGGAAACGAGATTTGATAAAGACCCTTGAAGGAGTTTTTTAAGCTCCTCCTGGGAGGTATTATCTCAAATCCCTGCAGAAAAACACATGAAGTTAATTTGTGTCAAATAAATAAAAAATATATATATTTTCGACCACGAGTTTTTAAATCCTAATCGCATCAGTGACCTTTATGATAAAACAGGCATGTAGAACATTCTGAAAATTACGTGTTTCATCATTGATCAGCAAAAGTTCATTAAATGTTTTATTTAATAAGCACTTTGAGCAACACTGATCTAGTAGATGCAAGAATGTGTTTCTCTCCTTTTCTTACCCCATTTGCTTAAAAACAAAAAAAAAAAAAACAGCAAGGCATCAATCGAGCACTTTACTTTATTTCAATACTGTAGTTTCAATAAGTTAAAAACTTCTTTCCATGAACGCCGTAAATGTAAGAACAAGATTTAAAAGTCTAAAGGAAAACGCCCTACAATTACGTTAACAAATCTCTATCTATTTTAATTTATATTAAAAATACTTAAAATTAAAAGATGCAATAACAGCAAACTTTAAAGATTAAGGGATGATTTGAGAGCAACCGATATTTTCCTTTTTTAAAAAAATGCTACTAGATTTAACTGATTTCGATTCTTGATGGAGAGATTTCCACTCCCAAATGTAAGAAATCGAACCTTGCAGTTTGTGGATCACGTATTATTACAATATTTAAGTTACTTCTTCTAAGGCGAGATTTGTAGGACTTGTTTTCGCTGCTCATTGGAAAGAGTTCCCTTATATACTGTGGCACTTTTTTGTGTATAATATCAAGAGCCATAATGAGATACTATCATACATAAGAAGGCATAGCCTTTGTCCCTTCTCGTGGCTAGATTATCCCAGTTAGGAAATTTAAGGAGATCTTCTGATCTCGTTTTATAGTCCTGGGAGGTATTATCGATCTATTCTGCAATTTTTGAATTTACTGAGTAAATTGAGACACTTAGGGAGGTATACTTTGTATACATTAGAAATAGTAAAGGACCTAAAGCAGACCAGAAAAGATGGTCCTGTTTCCGGACGGAATGTTTCAAACTGAAACTCGAGTTTCATTTTCCAAGGCAATTTTTGGTACCAGTTTCAGGATTTCAAGGCCGTTTTTCGGTAAATTAATGAAACTGATTTGCACAAATAGTAGACACGATTCCGGGCAAATTAACCAGGTCTGAATTTTGCATACCATTTATCCAAACCGTGAACAGACCAGTTTGCCCATATAGATGGTGAAAAACTGTTGTTTTCCACAATCTACTGTTGCTGCCTATTGCCATAAATACAGTATTATTTAAACCAGTTGAGACGCACTCCTGCAATGCCATAAAGTTACAGCTTTCTTGGTAATATTGCGTGGGAGACGGTTTTAAAGGCTTTAGTGATATCTTAAAATACTATCGTTTCGCCCTGTATCGTGATCAAAGGAAAAGTAAACATGCATTTCATTTTCCTCTCGGGAGCCAGTTCGTTAAGCCTGTTAACAATACAACGCGTGTGTTATAGATAATTAGCAGGAATTTATTGAATTGGCATGTGCAGGCGCCATGGGTCACGCGCGCATTTTTTCCAGATATGGAATGTAGCAACTTATGTCAATAGAACTCGCTGGAAAAAGTTAAGGATCACTGATTTAAGAAAATAAATATTTTCTTGTATATCAGAGCGTTTTGGCAACACTTAGTGGTAAACTGTAGAGGCAAAAATAGTGCTCCTAGCGTGACTCATATTACTGATAACGTGGTACTGTTTGTCTTTTTCATAGGTTATTTCATCTTCTTATCGTCTCAGGGTGTGGTAAAGTTTTCATGATTAGAAAAGTTGAATATGAATAGCTTCAAGTTAGTGGAAGTCTGGAGGGCTATAATGGCTGGGCCTGGGATGTCTGTGACATAGAAGGATGCTAAAGCGATTTCCCCTTTGTAGCAACAAGCTATAGTAATGGTATCGTGTTGCTTGATCTGTGAGCCGCCACTGGTAGTGAGGGTTATATCCGATGGTAATAAGGAACCAGGTTTTAGGTTCTACTGGCACATTTGACTGCAGAACCTCATTGGGAGTCTGTTTCCCAGGTACCGGTGTCCAGGGTGGCTTTAAGGAGGATGTTCTTATGAGTATCCTGTGGAAGGCTTAAATTAATAGATACAAATGCTTCATCTCTAAGACGATTGGTCTCCCTACGTAAGACAACAGCTTGAGGCTTCGCTTCTGGCTTGTTCTAGAGAGTGAAATCGTTGTCTTAGGGCTTTTGATCAGCAGGCGTCTGCAAAATGGTTTGGCTTCTTGCAGGACAGAAATATCTGATCACGTGCTAGGCAGTTGGAAAGTGAACTGTGGGCGCTGTCACAGTTTCCGCTCATCCGTGTTCCTACTGAAGGTTGATAATTCTACGGTTGGTTGCGTTGTGGTCCTTTTTTGGTGTTTTGTTTCAGAACTGATTTGCAACATTAATTGCTGCGAAACGAGTTCAATAGCGGTGTTGCGCGGTTTAGCACACACGAATTAGGCCTGTCTTGCAACAAATCAGGTTGTTACTGGTTGTGTAGCGTGCAGTTCTTTTGCTTTGCAACAAAATCTATATAGGGTGCCTGTTTTACCGGCCCTTAGCAAACGTTTGCAGAATTGTCAAGTGACATATGTCCCGTGTACGGAGTGATTCCCGTGTAAAATTATCCAATCAAAATTCAGTATTCACCCAACTGACTTGTTGGAAGACAGGTTTGAACGTCGGTGATAAACCGCGGATATTAGGGACTTTTAAGATGCCACGACGGCGACGCCAACCAGAACGTAAAAAAAAGCAATAGGCTGACTAGGCAAAACAACAACTCATCAAGCTTTTTTGTACATTTTTTTGCTGTCACATAGAACTTCATCGGAGAAATTCCTAATTTTACCTTTTATGGAGCATGTAAACAAGCGACGGCTCAATTTTCTTTCTCTTTCTGAACTTGAATATGGTTCTTAGGAATTCGGCTTAAAAAGAGTTCGCTTGCATTTGACAAAGCAAATGAGTTGGAGTAATCGTGATAGAGATTGAAAGAACACAAATTCACTTTTTAAATGATTTTTTCGTGGCCGTCGTCGTCGTAATATCTTAAACTCCCAATTGCCTATAGGGAGGATCGTACCAGGAAATGGTCCACTGTATCGTTCTAAATTCTAAATTCACCCATCGAGGTTTAAGCAATAATCGCTTTAAATTGTTGAAGGTGACGCCTGTCCAGTTCAAACCCAAGCTTTTCCGAGTGATCGTTAATTCTTGGACGTGGCTAGTTTCTCTCTCAATTTGCACTTTAGTGATCTTTTCCTTATTGGATTGCCGAGGAGAAGAAGCACTTCCAGAATCAGCGTAACATGTACGTGCTGCACTCTTCAAGGAAATACGTATGATGTTTAAAAACGGCATATATATCTATTGGAAATTCGTAGCAGGCGAACATCGCAAAACCCTTTCTCCCAGTCCGGGTAAAAAAGTTACCGAGCAAAAAGGCAAGGCAAAGCATTTTTAGCAATAAATAGCCACGCAAGGTTATCAGAAAAGTAAGAGAGAAGACAAAGGAATTCTCATACAACACGATGGAAACAGACGAGACGTTGATTCTAAATTTCGGTTAATCCAAAAATGCTTGCTTCAGACTGAATTTTATGCAGTCAAAGGACAGTGGTTGAAAGACACTCTTTACTAACTCAATAAAGAGAGAGCTGAAAAATGAAGGCACACTATGGGTATCAATCAACCGTTGAACCCCCTACACCCCCCAACCCACCCCCAACCCGCATGTACCAAAAGAGGTCTTCGGATCTTTCGAGGTCAGGGCGTTTTGGCAACACTTAGTGGTAAACTAGAGACTGATCATGTACTACTTGTCTTTTTCCTGGGTCGTTTTTTTTTCTTATCGTCGCAGAAAGAAGGTATAGTGATGGTACCGTGGTGCTTGATCTTTGAGCCGCCGCTGGCCAGACCGCCATGGCAGACAGTTGTGCTCGAGATGTTTTGAATGATCAAGCAATCTCCACCGCCTTATTTAGTGTTAGAGAGGAGCCTTTACTTATTAGCTTTTCTCTGACTTTAAGCGAGTTAGTGCCAAATACAATGCGATCCTATATCATTTTGTCTGGATTTTTGAAATCGCGGTTTTGGGCGATCAAGGATCAAAGATGCGTAGATTTGTGATGAATTTCTAAAACAAGGTTAAGACGAAAACACGCTTAGGAAAATCAGTCCTCTCTTGTCTCCCCAATCCCACAGGTACCATGAACGGTATTCAGATCCTTTTAAGAGATTCACATTAAATAATACTCTAGACAAAGAAATCCACGATTTACTTACAAGTAGAGTAGCGATGACAGGTTTGAAAATATTCCAGGCGGAAGCTGATCGATCTTGTTGTCCCTCAAACTCCTACAGAAAGTAGAAGGTATTATTATTCATTCAAAATATTTTCCCGATTCTGATTGGCTAAAAGCACTCGTTTAATTCACCATAACCAGTTACTGATGACCAAATTTGGAAGAATTTTGCGTTTAACCAGGAAATGACGTCAAAAATGCAGCGTTTTCGCAGGTTAAGGCACCGTTAACCGAGAAGACTTGGGGACGAGGTTGAGTTGTTTTGATTGTGAACTTGAAAAATGGCGGACATTTCACTCGTTTCAAGAGTAAGAACTAGGCGAAAACATAGGTAAAAACATGACATGAACAGCAAGAAGACAACTCGAAGGTCGACATCTGCTAT
>CALNXK010000251.1:410000-412500 GCA_942486035.1 Porites lobata | reverse complement strand
TTTACAATGTTCAATTGAATTAGGGCCTGGGACTAGGGGGTTTATCCGTGGAAAACCTCGGCATAGATGATGGCGCTGAATCAAAATTTGGCACGCATAAAGAACTCATCGTCCTTAACATTTTAAAGTATATACAACGTGTTAATATGTCACGTGACCATTTTGCAAAAAATCGTAAATTATTGAGCAGTTGGTGGCCATTTAAAAAAAAAATCAAGCGATGACATTTTTTCTTGTTCATATTACATGGGTTCTGTAGGTCTGAGTGACTTTTAACTCATAATGTAAAATGTCACTGGTTCTAATTTTTTTCTTTCTAGCAGGTAGATTATGCTTTGCAGCTAATCTTATTTTGCCGCTGGTTTCACGTTGGGAAGTCAAGAAGCTGACCTATTTCCCGCAAAATTTCCTGGGGTTTTGTTGCTTTAAACTCCAGGTTTGATCTCTGGTGCGATGCAGTTTAAGCATTTTCTTTGGCACCGCGGGTGGAGGACCACGACGTTCAAATGATGGATTTGTACTGGAAAGAATCCGTTTCACTCTTTCAGAGTAAGAAAATGTCAATTTTTGTAAGCGGAACGTTTTAACTAAATGAATTATTTTAATGCTGTCTTTCCGTGCAGTGTTAGTATTGAATTTTGTTTTGGCCAATTACCGCAAATGGCTGCCATAAAAAAATAATAAAAAAAAAAAAAACAGGTTCAACTTCTTCCTATTTCTAGTATCTCTCGGCCAAGTTTATTTTGTTTTGGTTTTGACCTCAACCAATCACAAGGTACGAAATCGTTATCCAGGCTATGGCTCGGACTGGAGAATTTCTGTCTACGTATACGTATACTCCATTACTAATCTCGTCGCGAGTGAGCCGCGCGAGTATTGCGTTTGCCGTGCGTGGTTATAGCTGCATGCAAACTCGGTTTGCCCAACAGGAAGGCAATTTGTTTGCGCATGCGTCAAAATGTTCTTTCTCTTTCTGAACTTGAATATGGTTCTTAGGAATTCGGCTTAAAAAGAGTTCACTTGTATTTGACAAAGCAAATGAGTTGGAGTAATCGTGATAGAGATTGAAAGAACACAAATTCACTTTTTAAATGACGTTTTCGTGGCCGTCGCCGTCGTGATATCTTAAACTCCCTATTGCTTATAGGGAGGATCGTATCAGGAAACGGTCCACTGTATGGTTCTAAATTCTAAATTCACCCATCGAGGTTTAAGCAATAATCGCTTTAAATTGTTGAAGGTGACGCCTGTCCAGATCAAACCCAAGCTTTTCCGAGCGATCCTTAATTCTTGGGCGTGGCTAGTTTCTCTCTCAATTTGCACTTTAGTGATTTTTTCCTTATTGGATTACCGAGGAGAAGAAGCACTTCCAGAATGAGCGTAACATATACGTGCTGCACTGTTCAAGGAAATGAGAATGATGTTTAAAAACGGCATATATATCTATTGGAAATTCGTAGCAGGCGAACATCGCAAAACCCTTTCTCCCAGTCCGGGTAAAAAAGTTACCGAGCAAAAAGGCAAGGCAAAGCATTTTTAGCAATAAATAGCCACGCAAGGTTATCAGAAAAGTAAGAGAGAAGACAAAGGAATTCTCATACAACACGATGGAAACAGACGAGACGTTGATTCTAAATTTCGGTTAATCCAAAAATGCTTGCTTCAGACTGAATTTTATGCAATCAAAGGACAGTGGTTGAAAGACACACCTTACTAACTTAATAAAAAGAAAGCTGAAAAATGAAGACACACTATGGGTATCAATCAACCGTTGAACCCCCTACACCCCCCACCCCCACCCCCAACCCGCATGTACCAAAAGAGGTCTTCGGATCTTTCGAGGTCAGGGCGTTTTGGCAACACTTAGTGGTAAACTAGAGACTGATCATGTACTACTTGTCTTTTTCCTGGGTCATTTTTTTTTCTTATCGTCGCAGAAAGAAGGTATAGTGATGGTACCGTGGTGCTTGATCTTTGAGCCGCTGCTGGCCAGACCGCCATGGCAGACAGTTGTGCTCGAGATGTTTTGAATGATCAAGCAATCTCCACCGCCTTATTTAGTGTTAGAGAGGAGCCTTTACTTATTAGCTTTTCTCTGACTTTAAGCGAGTTAGTGCCAAATACAATGCGATCCTATATCATTTTGTCTGGATTTTTGAAATCGCGGTTTTGGGCGATCAAGGATCAAAGATGCGTAGATTTGTGATGAATTTCTAAGACAAGGTTAAGACGAAAACACGCTTAGGAAAATCAGTCCTCTCTTGTCTCCCCAATCCCACAGGTACCATGAACGGTATTCAGATCCTTTTAAGAGATTCACATTAAATAATACTCTAGACAAAGAAATCCACGATTTACTTACAAGTAGAGTAGCGATGACAGGTTTGAAAATATTCCAGGCGGAAGCTGATCGATCTTGTTGTCCCTCAAACTCCTACAGAAAGTAGAAGGTATTATTATTCATTCAAAATATTTTCCCGATTCTGATTGGCTAAAAGCA
>CALNXK010000251.1:280000-405000 GCA_942486035.1 Porites lobata | reverse complement strand
AAAAAAAAAAAAAAAAAAAGGTTCAACTTCTTCCTATTTCTAGTATCTCTCGGCCAAGTTTATTTTGTTTTGGTTTTGACCTCAACCAATCACAAGGCACGAAATCGTTATCCAGGCTATGGCTCGGACTGGAGAATTTCTGTCTACGTATACGTATACTCCACTACTAATCTCGTCGCGAGTGAGCCGCCCGAGTATTGCGTGGGCCGTGCGTGGTTATAGCGGCATGCAAACTCCGTTTGCCCAACAGGAAGGCAATTTGTTTGCGCATGCGTCAAAATGCTCGTTCTCTTTCTGAACTTGAATATGGTTCTTAGGAATTCGGCTTAAAAAGAGTTCACTTGTATTTGACAAAGCAAATGAGTTGGAGTAATCGTGATAGAGATTGAAAGAACACAAATTCACTTTTTAAATGACGTTTTCGTGGCCGTCGCCGTCGTGATATCTTAAACTCCCTATTGCTTATAGGGAGGATCGTATCAGGAAACGGTCCACTGTATGGTTCTAAATTCTAAATTCACCCATCGAGGTTTAAGCAATAATCGCTTTAAATTGTTGAAGGTGACGCCTGTCCAGATCAAACCCAAGCTTTTCCGAGCGATCCTTAATTCTTGGGCGTGGCTAGTTTCTCTCTCAATTTGCACTTTAGTGATTTTTTCCTTATTGGATTACCGAGGAGAAGAAGCACTTCCAGAATGAGCGTAACATATACGTGCTGCACTGTTCAAGGAAATAAGTATGATGTTTAAAAACGGCATATATATCTATTGGAAATTCGTAGCAGGCGAACATCGCAAAACCCTTTCTCCCAGTCCGGGTAAAAAAGTTACCGAGCAAAAATGCAAGGAAAAGCATTTTTAGCAATAAATAGCCACGCAAGGTTATCAGAAAAGTAAGAGAGAAGACAAAGGAATTCTCATACAACACGATGGAAACAGACGAGACGTTGATTCTAAATTTCGGTTAATCCAAAAATGCTTGCTTCAGACTGAATTTTATGTAGTCAAAGGACAGTGGTTGAAAGACACTCTTTACTATCTCAATAAAGAGAGAGCTGAAAAATGAAGGCACACTATGGGTATCAATCAACCGTTGCAATACAAAATTCATCTGGAATCTGGAATACATGTAAATACAAGTAGTACTGTATCTCCTTTCCAGGCTGCAATCATGACGTTCTAAAGTTGACCATTGAAAATGAACAACAAATTTCAACGGTTCCATCCTATTTAGTTTGGACAAGTTTCAATGAAATAAAAAAGCTCATTTTCAAGGCCAATACAGATGTTTATTTTAGGTAATAGCAAATGAACAGCTGTACAAGACAAATCATTTAAGTGAAAACTAAAGTTGTTGTGTTACAATAACAACAAAATGTAAATCTTATCTTTGGTCACTGTTGTTGCCTCAGCCATCAGATCCATCTGGTAAGTACAATAAATATTGAAATGCAGCAACATCTAAACAAAATGAACAGCAGAATACAGGTCAAGATTTCATGTAGAATATTTGATCCATCCTTAAATAATAAAACAACGGTTTTAATGATGCAAGCAAAACAAAAGGATATCATTTTTAAAATAGTCGATTCATGAAATATATGGATAAGCAGGCTTTGTTAGAAGTCAAGCTGGCTTTTTTGCTCTACTGCATCTCTAAAATTCCCCTATGTCTTTGTTTTGGTTTGCAAATTCAGCTGGTGGTAAGCTCTTTTTCAGCTAGTTGAACTAGCCGGTAGTCAGGTCTTAACGACATCCCTGCTAGCCTGTGTACAGACCACCCTAAAATCGGAGAAGGGGCGTCTGTGATTCACTGTTGCTAATCGTGTATGGGAATAACTTTGCATAAATAAAAAAAATAGTTTCTGCTGACCAAAATTTCCATGGCTCATGTTTCATGTCATTCCAGTTCTCAAAATGTCAGTGCATGCGTCTTATTTCCATCGAGCAACTGAGAGAGTGAGACATTTTTAAAATAGGATTACTCTATACCGAGCAAGAAAAATGTTCTTGCAAGGCCTTATTGAAGGAAAAGATCCATGTTGTTATGCAAGCCTTCCCACTGGATATGCCGTTAGCTTGAAATAAAGTGTTGACACGTCAGACATGACTAATGAGCTCATGGAAGCATTAGCATTATGTTTTGCTTGAGTTTTGATGACAGGCCCTAAAGCCAATCAAAATCCCTCAATTACATGATGTACACACTGTAGTGATCTACAGATAACAGCCAATCAAATCATTTTCCACATACAGGAAAAATCAAGTGGCCTCCATACACAATTACCAATGGTGAATCACAGACGCCCCTTCTCTGATTTTTACTGAGGAGAGGGGGCGCTTGTCCACAGGCTATATCCCTGCTTATCCTGGCATGATTGTAAACAATCTGCTTTAATACATACATGTAATATTTAACTACTGTTTTACAGTTGTCAGGTTTGTTGAAATGAATTTTGAACAGTTCCATCAGTAGAGCCAACCATATAAAATAGCACACTGTAGTTCAACTTTTCTACCCTAGCTAAGCCAGCTACAGTAGTGCAGACAAAGATCAACTTCTTCCCCTATTAAAAAAAGAATCCCTTACTTTGAGGGAAAATAATATGCTCTAGTGCTTAATGATCAGAACAACGGAGTAATGGATCAGTCAATTCCAGCTGCGCCCAGCGACCCCCCAGGCTACTACAGGGCATTTGCCTGCCTTGTCTGTCCCGGGGTTGGGGCATTTGCAAATTTTGTGCTGCTCGGGGGCCGGGCATTTGCCAACCCCGCAGCCATTCCCGGGCTCAGCTTTTGACACGCACGTGGTTTCCTATCAGAATATAACTACACAGAGGATTTTACTGGGAAAGAAAACAGATTGGCTCAAAGGCCATGTAAAGGCATGTTCTTGATTTTATGCATGCATTTCTTCATTGCCTATCAAGCCAGAATTACATAGCGAAATCTGGAGCTATCAAAGTGTTAGCGCCGGGAATGTTTTCCGTTACCTTTATAGTATTTTTATGTTCGCTGCGTTCTTAGTTATTTTCGTGTTCGCGCCTTTAGTGCTGTCGTTTGGTTCATTAGTTTTTCATTGTCCGGGTAGCTTTGTCCTTCGTGTTAGGATTTTTCTGCATATCGTATATTTAGCTTTTATTGTAATTTTTCGCGTCAGTTCTTCGTTTAGCTGCGCTTGGTCCGGTTTACAGTTTAATGTTTGGGTTTTGCTCGTCCTAGTGTTTCGTCCTTATCTCGCTATCGTCTTGTAAGTATCTCGTTTGTTTCATTCGCATTTCTAGAATGCCTTATTGCTTTCGTTCAGTTTGTAGGTTGTTTTATCTTGACTTTGTATTTGTTTAATTGTTATTTTTCAGTACCGCTATACTTCGCTATACTTCGTTATACTTCACATCGGTTCACTTGTTTCCCTGCACCAGTTTTAGAAGTTCTAGAATAAAGTTTGTGTTTTAAAAACTATAGCGTAAAGGCTGCGACTATATTCGTAAAGACGTGAGTTGTTGGACTTTGGACGATGTCTCATGTGGTTCAGGAAGCCAGTTTGTCGTGTTCCGCCGGGAAAAATGGTCAAAGTGTTCGTCGTTCAAGTACCCGTTCGCGGAAGCCTAATTCTTCACTGGATCAAGAAGCAGTTACAATGGAAAGAATCCGAGAACTTAGAAAGAGAAGAGGCGGAGTGCTCTCTGCCTTGACGGCCAAGCGTAAAGAAATTGACAGCTTATTAACGGATGAGAACAATCTTGACGCAGTCAAGGGGAAACTGACAGAGATTACTTCCCTTTTTCAAAGATTTACAGATGCACACGAGGAGTATAATGCTGCCCTAATCGATGAGAGCCAAAGACAGGAATCAGTAGTTTACTTCACTGACATTGAGTCGAGTTTGAATTTCTTCTGTCAAACGGTTAACGACTGGTTGCGTGTAACGGAGATCCGGATTCAAGACCTTGATGTTACTCCCGATGACAGTGTCTCACAGACATCATTCCTGTTAAGGAACAGGAAACGATCCGGATGTGGTTCGGCGTACAGCCGATCTTCTCGAGCTAGTTCCATTTCTGTTGCAAGGGCAAAAGAAGCTGCGAGAATTGCAGAGCTTCAAGCCGAAGTACACGCCCTAAAGCAGCGTCAGCTCATTAACGAATCTGAATTACGGCTCAAAAAGGAAGAACTTGATCTCAAGTTTAAAAGGGATCAATTAAAACTTGAAACGGAATTTAAGAAAGCAGTGGCCAGGGAAAGCGCGTATGCGAAAGCTGATTCAGAAAGGAACACGCGTGTCGCGTCTTCCTCGCTCACCTCTCGCGTTCCTCGCGTGGATCCGCGCGCGGCTGCCATTTCTGATGGTTTTTCTGGAGATTCAAAGCAGGAATCATCTCCGGTCTTCCATGGTGCCAATTTCAGACCTAAAGAACACAAGACTAAACACAAGGTTCCAAGTCAGTCCAGTTCAGACTCTGATGAGCAGTCTGGCCTTAGTGACCAAGCCTTTCACATCCTCGAACAGCAGAATCGTGTCATGGAGGAGTTTGTGAATCAGCAGCAGAAAAACACGCTACCCCGAAGACAGGTGCCTATCTTTGACGGGAATCCACTCAGCTACTGCACTTTTATGCGTGCCTTTGAGACTGTAATCGAGAGTAACGAGAGTGATGGCGATGGGAGACTGTACTATCTTGAGCAGCATAAGAGTGGAAGAGCGCGGGAGATCGTGCGGAGTTGTCTGTACCTAAACCCAGGAGAAGGCTACTCTAAGGCGAAGAAGCTGTTGGAGGCTAGATTTGGCCAAAAGCACAATATCGCGATGGCTTATGTCGACCAGCTAACTAATGGTCCCTACATCAAAGCTGAGGACGCCGAGTCACTGGAGGGTTTCTCAATTCTTCTGTCAAGTTGCACAAATACACTGAAGGCTATCGGATACTTAGACAAGATTGAAGGTCCGGACAACATGAGAAAGATTATCGAGAGACTGCCACCTAAAATGCAGAGTAGCTGGCGGGACAATGCTGATCGTATCCTCAATGCGGACAAGAGAGAAGTTTGTATCGAAGACATTGCGTCATTCGTTGAGGAGAAGTCACGTGCCCTAAGTAATCCAATCTTCGGAAAACTTCCCTTCTTGGCTAAGGATAAGAGGAAGAGCCAGACACGAGTGACGAAATCAAAACCCGAGGGTTCTGGACCTGGTCCTAGAGAGCTTAGTAACTTCTCCACTTCATCTCAGAAGAGTCCCATGGATCAAAACAAGTCTCAGGAGAAGAAGTCTGAAGATCTCTCGAAAAGGAGTTGTTTGTTTTGCCGTCAGATCCATAATCTCGTAGACTGTCCAGCGTTTGCTAAAACTCCCGTCCGTGAGCGTTACGACTTTGTGATGAAGCAAAGACTCTGTTTCTCGTGTTTGAGAGGGGGGCATCAATCAAGGGGATGCTACAAGAAGAAGCCGTGTTCACACTGTAACGGAAGACATGCTTCGCCTATGCACTCTGATTCTTCAGAAGATAAGCACGAGCAGCCTACATCTGAGAATGCGAGTCAACAACCTGCTAGAGCCAGAGAGAAGGAAGATCAGAACAGATCTCAGCAAGGTGTTAATCAGAAGAGTTTATTAAGTGATGAGTCAAGTGGCGTAGAGCGAGTCTGCAATTTGACGACCACAGTGGGTCCTGCGACTGCTTTGCCAATCGTACCAGTAAAGGTCAGAGCACAAGGAAGTCCTTTTTGCATCGAGACTTATGCCCTCCTGGATACGGGTTCCAATTCCACTTTCTGCTCTAACATGCTTCTGGATCGTCTTGGCGTTAAAGGCAAGCATTTGAAGTTGAAGTTAACTACGATGGGTACGGCAGAGGAGGTTGATAGCGTCGTGGCCAGCGGTTCAGTGGTGTCGGACTTGGATGAAAATGTTGTTGTCCCATTAAGAGAGGTTTATTCCAGACCTACTATGCCTGTGTCTAAGGATGAAGTCCCCAAACAGGAAGATGTAGATAGATGGCCACACCTTAGAGGCTTCGTCTACCTAACTGAGCTGAACTCTCAAGTTTATCTATTAATTGGGTCAGATGTCCCAGAAGCTTTACAACCGAAAGAAGTTATTCCAGCTGTCGGAGGAGGCCCCTACGCTAGTAAGATGGCGTTCGGTTGGGTAATCATTGGCCCAACAGGAAGAAAGCCAAGATATGTCCCTTCTGCTTGATACCTCACCAAATCTATTGACGTCCATCCTATGTGCGTGGCGTGTGCTGACTTTGCGGATGCGTGTTTAAATGACGGCACAGGAATGTCTCGTGAAGATCTGAAGTTCATGGACATTGTGGAAGACTCTGTTATGCAGTGTGAGGATGGCCATTACCAAGTTCGTTTGCCCTTTCGTAATCCAAGTTTGACGTTGCCTGCTAATAGATGCCAAGGCGAGCGCAGAGCCCTCTCCCTGAGACGTAAATTCCTTAAGGATGCCAGATTTCAGGAAGACTACGTTGCATCTCTTGAAAGCGTAATCCAAGAAGGTTTTGCTGAAAAGGTTCCCTCTGAAGATCTGTGTAGAGCTGGCGGAAAGGTCCGGTATATTCCACACCATGGTGTGTACCACAGCAAGAAACCTGAGAAGATAAGGGTCGTCTTTGATTGTTCCGCTCAGTTCCAAGGGATGTCTTTGAATAGCGAATTGATGCAGGGTCCTGATCTGACCAACAACCTGGTTGGAATACTGCTTCGTTTCCGACAAGACCCAGTGACTGTAATGGGAGATGTTCAATCTATGTTTCACCAAGTGCGTGTTCCTCTGGAGGATCGTGACTTTCTGCAGTTTCTCTGGTGGCCCGGTGGTAATCTCGCTAAGGGTTGGGAAGAGTACCGAATGACCGTGCATCTTTTCGGTGCAGTTTCGTGGCCTAGTTGTGTCAATTTTGCCATGCGTCGAAATGCTGAAGATCACCAGCACGATTTTTCGCCTGAAGTCATTTCTACTGTTCTGAAGAATTTCTATGTCGACGGCTGCTTGAAATCTCTACCTTCCAGTCATGAAGCAATTACGCACGTTCTGATCTGCGCAACCTGATGAATAAAGGAGGCTTTAACATGACGAAATGGGTCAGCAACGATCGCCTGGTATTAGAGTCCATACCTGTCGAAGGTAGAACGAAAGGAACTAAAGAGCTTGACCTAACCTGCGATGTGCTCCCAGTAGAGAGGGCCTTGGGTGTGTCATGGTTCGTGGAGGCTGACCAGTTTGGCGTTAAGGTGTTCATTAAAGATAGGCCGTGTACTAGGCGTGGCATACTTTCAGCGGTCAGTTCGTTATATGATCCTCTGGGTATGGCAGCTCCTTTCATTCTTCCTGCAAAGCTTCTCCTACAGGATTTGTGCAGACGGGGTTTGGGGTGGGACGACGAGGTCCCAGATCTTCACTTGACCCGCTGGCAAGCGTGGGTAGACGACCTACCGAAGATTTCCCGAATTGCCATTGGAAGGTGCGTCAAACCTGTCAAGTCCTAGGATATCGCTTCATGTCAGATCCATCATTTCTGCGACGCCTCTCAGGTGGCCTATGGCGCCGTATCATATCTTCGCTTAGTCGACATGCAAGGTCGGATATTCTGTTCATTCCTCATTGGCAAGTCCCGCCTGGCTCCCTTGAAGGTAACTACCATCCCCAGATTGGAATTGACGGCTGCTACCGTATCGGTCCAGCTGAACAAGATTTTGACGAAGGAGTTGCAGATACCCATCGATAAAGTGACCTTTTGGACAGATAGCATGACCGTCATACGATACATCGCGAATGAGTCGAAGCGTTTCCATACCTACGTTGCAAACCGCGTTGCCTTCATCAGAGAGGAATCCAGCCCGTCCCAATGGAGATACATCGACAGCAAATCCAATCCCGCTGATGAAGCCTCGCGGGGCGTTACGGCAGACGTGTTTGTTCGCAATGGTCGTTGGTTAAAGGGGCCGGTCTTCCTTTTAACAACCGAGTCTGAGTGGGCGGACCATGTCCAAGAACGCGCAGAGCTGACCGAGAATGATCCGGAAATCAAGAAAGAGCCAAAATCATTCGCTATATCCGTCAGCGAAGTTTATGCAAGCATTGTTCGTACCGTGAAGCGTTTTAGCTCCTGGATGAATTTACTGAAATTTATTGCAATGTGTCTTCGCTGCCAGAGAAGATTTCGATTAAGAAAGAGAGAGCCTGGCCCGAATGGTCACGGAAATGTTGGTCCCCTCAGCCTGGAGCCAATGTCTTGTCAAGACTTAGACTTTGCAGAAAGAGAACTAATTATGTTTGACCAGAGGAATGCATTTCCTGAGGAAATTGAAACCATCAAGAAAGGAGGCTGTGTAAAGAAGTCAAGCTACCTTGCAAAATTAAGCCCATTCCTAACTGGTGGTGTACTTCGCGTTGGCGGACAACTTAGCAGAGCTCCTTTACCTGACGAATCAAGGCATCAGATAATTATCTCCAAGGATTCTCCACTTGGTGTACCGCTTATCAGGCTCTTTCACGAGATAAGTGGTCACTCTGGGAGAGATTACGTGCTAGCCCTCTTGCGCGAGCGATTTTGGTTGATTCGAGCCAACACAACGGCAAGAAGTGTACTGTCGTCCTGTTTCCAGTGTAAACGTCGCCATGGCCCCGCTGGAGAACAGAAAATAGCTGACCTACCTCGTTACAGGGTCACTCCAGATCAACCCCCTTTTACATGTGTTGGAATTGATTACTTTGGTCCTTTCCTTGTCCGCCAGAAGAGAAGCTTGGTAAAGAGATATGGAGCTATTTTCACATGTTTGGCTTTGAGAGTAGTCCATCTGGAGATTTCCCACACATTGGACACGGATTCCTTTGTCTTAGCTCATAGAAGATTTATTGCCCGCAGAGGTCAGGTTAAAGAGATTCGTTCAGACAATGGTACGAATTTCACGGGAGCTGAAAAGGAATTTAGCGTTGTGATCTCAAGTTGGAATCAGGCCAAGATTCACGACACCCTTCTACAGAAAGGTATTAAATGGGTCTTCAATCCTCCAGCGGCTTCCCACCACGGTGGAGTCTGGGAAAGACTTATCAGATCCACTCGCAAGATTCTTGGAGCTTTGACCAAGGAGCAAGTCCTTGACGACGAGTGTCTTCAAACCTTATTGTGTGAAGCTGAGAGTATCATTAATGGAAGGCCGCTGACCAAGGTCTCCGACGATCCTAACGATTTGGAGCCTCTTACGCCGAATCACCTCCTCCTACTTCGCCAAAACGAATCTCTACCACCAGGGCTGTTTGAAAAGAACGACACTTATTCCAGGAGAAGATGGCGTCAAGTGCAGTATTTGGCAAATGTGTTCTGGGGTCGCTGGAAACGAGAATATCTTCCTTCGTTGCAGGAGCGCTAGAAATGGTTACGACCGAGAAAAAACTTCACTGTTGGAGACACGGTTATCGTTGATGAATCGACGCCCAGGAACGTGTGGCCGATTGGTCGAATCACAGAAGTGTTCCCAGATAGAGATGGTTTCGTGCGTCGCGTAAGAGTCAAAACCAAGACCTCTACTTTGGAGCGACCCATTACGAAGTTATGTTTGCTGGAATCAATTGAACATTGAAAGTGTCTTGTTTTCCCGGATTTGTTCAAGAGACTTTGCGTGACTTTCACTGAGCTTACGTGATGCTCTATCAAGTTTGAACAATGAAGCCTGTTGAGGCACTTAAGCCTTCGTGACACTATTTTTCGCTTAAGGAGTTTGGCGTTAAAGAAGACTATTGTCTTCGATAGTTAATTTTTTGTGCTATTTCCTGGCTCCTTTTTCTATCATATTAGGTAAATACAAGTTATTTGTATTTAGGGGCCGGAATGTTAGCGCCAGGAATGTTTTCCGTTACCTTTATAGTATTTTTATGTTCGCCGCGTTCTTAGTTATTTTCGTGTTCGCGCCTTTAGTGCTGTCGTTTGGTTCATTAGTTTTTCATTGTCCGCGTAGCTTTGTCCTTCGTGTTACGATTTTTCTGCATATCGTATATTTAGCTTTTATTGTAATTTTTCGCGTCAGTTCTTCGTTTAGCTGCGCTTGGTCCGGTTTACAGTTTAATGTTTGGGTTTTGCTCGTCCTAGTTTTTCGTCCTTATCTCGCTATCGTCTTGTAAGTATCTCGTTTGTTTCATTCGCATTTCTAGATTGCCTTATTGCTTTCGTTCAGTTTGTAGGTTGTTTTATCTTGACTTTGTATTTGTTTAATTGTTATTTTTCAGTACCGCTATACTTCGCTATACTTCGCTATATTTCACATTGGTTCACTTGTTTCCCTGCACCAGTTGTAGAAGTTCTAGAATAAAGTTTGTGTGTTAAAAACTATAGCGCGTAAAGGCTGCGACTATACAAAGTGAATCAACGTTTTTGGTCATTGAATCAAATTTCTGTTGATATTATTTGAAAAGCATCCTTTCATATTCATAAAACTATTCATAACATATAACTCTGGGCGCAGCTGGAATTGACTGATGCATAACAATTTCAAGGTTAGAATAGTGAGACTTTTTGTGTCAAACAAGACTTTCATTTTGGTCACATGCACATCCGGTGTCTAAATAATTTACTCCTTTCATTTCTGTTCTGATCAAGGTCATGACCCTTGTATGGCTTTTCCCGAGTGAATCCGTTCGTCGAAGAAACTGATTTGTCGCTTGAAAAAAAGGATCGTCATGCCCATCAAACATCATTTCGGTAAAAGTGAATGGCTAAAAATAAACTTAATAAAGACCATGCACAGCTTCTGTCACATTGTGTTCCGCAAATCTTATATTTCTTACATTATGGTCAACTTGAACTGTAATCGCGGCTCTGTCTGACTGTGCCCCAGCACACAACAACGAAACTATGATTATTTCGCTTTAGTAGCAAGTAATCTACAATAACCAAGCACTATTTAAGAATGATTAAAAACAAAACTCACCTAAAATCATTTCCCGAATCCAGCCGACGATCTGATATCAGCGGTGCGAAGTTTTCGTTACATATTACGTACACAAAAAAAGCGATCGATTATGCTTCCTCACAGTCGCGCAACAAGTGACGTTTCTTAAACTTTTGCGCTAAAGGTTAAAACATGTTTTGAATCCGAAGATTCTTCCTAAAATTATAATCAGAGCTAACAAAACCCAACACTATCCAAGCCGTTAGTTTCAATTTGAACCGCCCTCAAACCGGTTTGCCTTGCGACCGCGCCTGTAATTCGAACATCACTGCTGACCATTTTTACAGCGCTAACAAACTAATCGATCTTTGATCGAGTAATCAACAGCCACCATAAAGGCGAGTCTCTGGGGAATTTACAGTGCTGTAATAGTTTTACAGGGAAAAAGATCATCAGCTACATCAAAGCGGAAGATGGACCAGTCTTTAGAGTGTACAGTGAGGTACGATATGTAACGAAGCATTGTAACAGATTAAAGCTAACAAGATACTCATATACTGTACGTGTAATATTTCCGTACAGCCATATTCAGATCATATAAGCTTAAGTCTTATGTTTCGATTCCCCTCACATCAACTCCACAAAAAAGTGGTTAACAGTCCGGGCCATAACCATTTCTGGATACTCGATGACGTCATCAATAATGGCTTCTGGTGCGGACTTCGAGGAAACTCATTTACTACTCTTATTTGACGAGACGGCAAGTCCGAGTAGCAGGGATGAAAACGAAAAACTATACTCTAACTAGACCAATTTCTAAGCTATGTTTGCTTGAGGAAGCCGTTTAAAACTGTGTTTATAGAAACTTGGGAGTTTTATAGAGACTGATTGAAATAACCCGTTTCAAATCGGCGGACACTTGGTCTAATGAGCTGTTTAATGATTTAAGTTCATTTTGTCGCATTTACTTTTCTGAATGTTAAGTTAAATTCAGCCAAACCCCAAGGTTGTTGTGGCAAATTTTTCCTTTTGTTTTCGTTTTTACTTGCACTTACTCGTTAACTTGTTTTCTTTTCGTCTCTTTGTCTCACTCTGGTATTTTGTAAATTTTTTTTATGCGCTGTATGTAAATTTCGTCGTATATATACACCTTATTCGATGGTTTAGCATATAATACATGCGGAACGGGATATTTTGCGAGTTGCGTTGTATTTTTCCGAGCCCCGCAGGGGCTTTGAAAAATACGAGCAATGACCAAAATGTCCGCTCGTATTATATGCTAAACCATCGAATAAGAGGTTTATTGTTCCACTCAAAAAAAAAAATTATCTGGCAATTGGCTTCTATTTTTTGGTAAGAGTATTCAGAGACATCCTGATTCTGTCTGTGAGAATGACGTTAACAATTAGCAAAATGTTCGCGCGTATTATATGCCATTGAATGAGAGGTTAATTATTTTACTGCAAAAGAAAAATGGTATTTTGGCTTCTATTTTCTAATGAGAGTATCCAAAACATCCTGATTCTGTCAGCCACAGTTGCTCCTTTTGCATCCGCCGGTATTCGCCCTGTTGTAAACCGGTTAAACCAGGACACTACGGTGTATTACGGCCTCGTATTATGCTTGTTCTCTTGACCTTATTTGGTAAAATGACATAATAGTGGAATGATAAAGTTTCTTATCCCGCCCTTTTCTATGCAGAGTTTTTTGCGTGTCTATTTGTGTTGGTTTATCCGTGTCAGTAGTGTTTTCTCCGTTCCCCGAACCCCAAACCTTTGTTAACATCCTCAGCATTTGGTAAGCAGCCTCGTTTCTTATCGTTTTCTGGAATTTCGTTTTTGCAGTCGTGTTTAGGTAGTTTGTCTGTATTGTAACTTTTATTTTTTCCCGCACTTTTGCTAGTCGTGTTGTTAGTAAAACATTTGCGGAGGTCATCGTGTGTGTTTTCTCGAATCGGCCTTTGCCTTTTCAATGGCCTTCCTGACGCGGCGCTTGATGATGTTATTTTCGTCGGATAGAACTGTAACATTGTGTGGGTTGCTGTTGCGACCCGCGCACGACAGTGCTGGCAATTCTCCCACCCCCACTCCTCATACGAGGTGAAAATGTTTTTGGAAAAATTCTAGATACACGCATCCAAAGTTGTTTGCGCGGTTGGGGGGGGGGGGATGCATGGATGGGCATGTGTGTGCATGCGCTATTCTAAAAGTATAACGTGCACTTGGATCACCCAAAAAGGGAAGCAATGAACAATATACATTATTATTCATTATTTTTTTTCGTTTCTGATTACTCTCAAATCCCACGGCATATCCTCAATAAGCAAATCTGGGAGACGTTTTGCAATATTTAATAAAATACCATCAATAGAACAAGCTATCGCCAGTAAAAAGGACGGCAACCGGGACGCCCGGGGGACAAGGTTGCTTTAGCTCAGTTGTTTTTGTAAAGCTGGAGAAAATGGCTGAAATTTTCGCTCCTTTTACGAGGAATAAAAAGCCCAACTTCTGCGTAAAAACATAGCAAGAACATGAGCGGAAAATTACGGCATAATGTATACATTATTAGTTTGTGTCCTTGCATGTCGCCATTAGGTGACCAATAAAACACATTTGCACATTTGCCTTAAAGGCAAGCAATAAATAACAATTATTCACCGAAGTGGAGGTGGCTAGTATTGAATATTTATCGAGGCCGCGAAGCGGCGAGGTAAATATCTAATACTATAGCCACCGACACTGAGGTGAATAATTGTTTTAGTATATACTAAAACAGTGAGATAATTGAGCACAAAACGATGATTTTTAACTCATTTACTGTTGCCAACGATTACAATTTTGGCGCGCGATGACCAAACGGCCGCGGTCGTCGTTTTTTATTAGCGACAAATAAAAGTTTTGAAGGCGTTTGTTTAGCTCTTGCGGGGAAGTTTGTTCCAAAGGAGTTGTGAATTCTGTTTGTATTTAAAATAATTCTGTAAAAGAGATTATTAAATTTAGTTTTAAGCTTATTCATGAACAAGTCAACTAAATAAAGTAACGCAAGACTTAAGCTTAATTTGCATTTGTAAACAAAAATCTTTTTCACTGGTTTTATCGATAACTATTCAAGTCAAAAAGACAAAGCTTTACCTGTTAAAACTTCCAAACCGAACTTCGTCACCTTCTTCATGTTTTCGGAAATAGCTTGCTTGATTAGTTTGTTACGGCAGCAAACCGGGAAAGCATTTTGCTCGCAACCTACGCGAGTTTGGGGTCGCTCGCTTGGAGGAACTGGAGGTGAATCAGTGAATAGTACAGGATATTCACTGATTGAGTAGCCAATCAGAGCGCGCGAAAAACACTATCCACTGTTTTAGTATATACTAAATATCAATATACAGTGGAACCCCGTTAATACGGTCACCAATGGGCCAAAAAAAAAGTTGGCCGCATTAACGAGGTTTTACTGCAAGAGGTAAAATACTGTATAAGAAAAAATAATTCTTACCTGACTTGCAATCAATAAGAGCACCCCTCTACGAAGTGTTTGCTTTTACATACATCGAATCAAGCTAAGAATAACTAATTCTGCTAAATGGCTTTCGTAGCCATAAAGGTACAGGTCTGCAACTCCTTGTAGTGTCGGAGTAGTAAAATAAGATTAATCTTTATCCGCTCGGCAGGTCTCACAAAAATAACCTCGTTCCCAGGGTTCTCTGTCTTGATTTAAGGAAGAACCCTGGTTGCCACTTGTCACGTGGCTCCCAAAAGCCGGGAGCCTCATCAGAACAAATTTACTGGTAAAATTTTCCACACCATACAGACGCTTTCGATGTTTTCGAGGCAGAGCAGCAAACTTAAGCCAGGAAGTCGTCAGTTTAATGGGTTTTGAAATCATATAATGTGATGGAGAGGTATACAAATCAATTTTCGCATCTCCAGAGGACTAGGATAAGAGACGTTCCGGCTTATCAAGAATTTCAGGGACCGCCGGTTGAAAAGCGATCGCCAGAAAGCAAACGAGTCAGACGAGTGCAGCGTCAGGCGTTTGCTTGCGCGAAGAGTTTTAGTCTTTATCATATAAAAAAATTCGCTGTTAACTTAGCAAAGAAGAAAGCATTGACTGTACAATACAGTGAGACCGCTGATAGAGAGATAGAAGTAATTCCCAAAAATGTTTGCTGGATTCTAATTGTTTTCCCTTAGACACTCAATGGATAAGGGAATAACCAACAGCTAAATTCTTTATTTTCAGAATATGACTTTTTTAATTTTCTCAGGCTGTTAGTCATATTATTTACAAAAAAGCGACTGTTACCATCTGTTCGTGTATTACCTCTACAGTGCGTGTATGTCACGGCAGCCGTTCAGTAAAAACCTGTTTACGTACAGATGAGTTACGTTACTCGTGTGTACTCATTTGCAGCTGTGTCCATATTTATGACATTTATGATTCTCGTTATACTTAACACACGTGTAGTGTTTTAGTCTTGGTCATTAGCAAAGGAAAAAATACAAAAATTCAAACTTACAACCCCTCTAACTTAGGGAGATTCCAAAACGCCCCAGGCGAAAGTTGGACAATTTTGTTGGAGTAAAGATACCTGCAAAAATAAGGAAGACGGTCCTGTTAACACTGACCAGTACATCAAGGACCAGTCAACGCACGTCCCTTGTCAGCCAGTTTTAATCGTAACTAGTTAGGAATTTCAGCTTTTATTTTGCACAATCTGTACACGTACAGGTGAGTTACGTTACTCGTGTGTACTCATTTGCAGCTGTGTCCATATTTCCTTGACGTCTTAAGGCACCTTTTTAGGAAAAATTTTAAATTTCGATTGTATTATCCCAAAGAGCCATTATACACTTAATGTCAGATCCCGAGGGAAACAGGTAGTTTTGTTTTCCCGAGAGTCCTGATGTTTCCCGAGACGAAGTGGAGGGAAACGTCAGGACTATGTTGAAAGACATGTTGGAACGGGGGTGATAAACCGCGCAACTTCACCTTTCAACTCGTTTTGCAGCATATTGTTGCTAAACAACTCGCACGATTTTGTTTTGTTGAAGAAACAGCCTCTATTGCATGACTTTTCAAGCACAGTGAGCTGTGCTTTTTTTGCTTTAACGTTTAACTCCACTGAATGGAAAAAACTCTTATTCGGCTTCCATTATCCATACGACCTGAAGTAGTAGGTGTGCGCTGTATACTGGACAAGGCATTACTGACTTGCTTAAACTGGAAATGAAAGATTTCAAGGCCTCTTCTCTTTCTTTGTTTTAAAGTGACGAAATGTTATTAAGGAAGTAAGCAACTCGAGAATTCCAACGTTTTGCATACTAGGAGTGTCAACGTGAAAGTGTGTACCGGCGTTGGAACCGGAAGATATTTCCTATGGGGAGGATCGTGTGAAGAAATGGTCAACTGTGGCGTTTTAAATTCTAAATTCACCCATCAAGGTTAAGCAATAATCGTTTCTTGAAACGATTATTAAAAATTGTTGAAGGTGACTCGTGTCCAGCTCAAAACCAAGCCTTTCGGAGTGATCGCTAATCCATGGGCGTGGGAAGTTTCTCTCAAATCGCACGTTGGTGATTTCTTTTATTGGATTAGCGACAAGAAGAAGAACTTTCAACATCAGCGAGACACATACGCGTTGCACTGTTCAAGGGAATAAGTATGATGTTTAAAAACGGCATAGATATTGTGAATTCGTAGCAAGCGAAGATCGCAAAAACCTTTTGCCCAGTCCAGGCTTAAAAAAGGTGCCGAGCAAAAATACAAGGCAAAGCATGCAACTCTAGCAAAGCAAATTTAGATTTAGTAGCAATAGCTAGTCAAGCAAGGTTATCAGACAAGTAAGAAAAAGGACAAAGGAATTCTGAGATATAATACGATGAAAACAGATCAAACGATTATCCTGAATTTCGGTTAATCCAAAAATGGTTGCTTCTCACTTATATGCACTCAAAGGACTGTGGTTGAAAGAGACTCTTAAAGACTTTAAAAAAGGACGCTGAAAAACGTAGCCACACTATATATGGGTAATCAATCGACCGTTGAACCCCCCCCTTAACCCCCCCCCCCCCTCTCAAACCACATGTGCCAAAAGAGGTCTTGGGATCCTTCGAGGTCAGTCATATAGTCGTGAACAAGTTAAGGATCATTTGATTTAAGACAAATAAATATTTTTTTGTACGTTAGGGCGTTTTGGCAACGTTTAGTGGTAAACTGGATCTGGAAAGGTAGGAATAGTGCTTCTAGCGTGGCTCATATTATGTAGACATCAATGAAGTTGTAACTTTCTAGAGTGTTTACGCAATATTATCCTATTTAACAACGCTGACAATGCTTCAGATCAAAGCTCACCAACATCGAGTTAAATTCGAGTCACACTAATCACTGTCAATCACGGTGTTATTAATACTCAAAGCTGAGGAAATCGAAACCATCTCCTGAATAACACAGCCACATATTTTTTCATCTTATATATTTTATTAGTCTCGCTTGCGTAAGCAGCGAGACTAATAAAACGCGTTTTTTGCTCCGGCGGGGTAGTCCCTTATATAGGGTATCAATTTCGACCATTTTGGTCTTAAATAGGGTATGGTTTGTGCACTCTAGTCTTGAATTGGGTATGTTTTTTAGAAGAATTAGCTACTTCTTCATCATTTGGGGATAAGACCATTTTCCTTTTAATGTTTACGTCAACTACCGTGTACGTGCCGTAACAGTTTTTGGTCATATTTAGGACACAAAAAGGGAGGTCATTGTGCCAGGCGTTCCTTGCGGAGACCGCGGAAACTGGGACTAAGAATCGTTGCGTGATCGAAGACACGCATGTTTTGCGAAAAAAGCTTAGGAAAGATTAAATTTAAAGCTTTTCCGAAACGTGTCGGTCCACGAATTCTATCACTTGAAAGCGTTGATTTCTTTGGAACAACTGAACACTTCTGAGTGGTCTGAAAAAAAATAAGAATCTTAGTTAGCACAATTGCGTTGCTCGGCTGTTGTAAACTTTCACTGTATGCAAATGAGTCTTGTGATGAGCATACGATTTATTTTTGAGCGATGATTGAAATGAAATGCCATGTAAATCACTTTTTAGATATCTGGCAATGATGTAATTTCTCTGGAATCGAGGCCCTTAAATTTTCGTGTATTTATACACGCGTATAGCCTGCTACCGAAGGGTATTTCTGGTCGTCGCTAACACGCGTACTAAATCGATTCAGAAACAAATAAAAAGTATCGACGTCGATAAAGTAGGAAGTAAAAAACCTTCAGCGAGTAAATCATGTTTCTTGTAGAATTAATCGCCTCCTCATTTCTCGATGTAATCTCCAAGCAGGGGAGACTCAATACCGCTGTAAGCGCGTTCTTGTTCCTTATTCTATACAGAACACTGGAAAAGTTGAAAATTTACAGGCACATGTAAAAATGAAATCGCACCCTGTAAAATACAATTTACGTGTTTGCAAATTCTAATTTACATCATAGGGGTTGTAAAATAGAATTTACGTCAATTTTCAGTTTTACCTCGCCATTTAATATTACTGTAAAAAACAAATACAGCCAGCGTCCTTCGGCGGTAATAGATAGGAGACCATGTAAAAACGTGTAAAATGTTTTACACATATTTACAGTATCATCTTTGTAAATAGCCAGTAAATCTTTTTTTTAAGAACATGTAATAAACATGTAAATCAAGACATTGATTGGGCCCCGTAAAAACCTTGTAAGTCGAAAAAAAAAAGAGACTGATTTGACCCTGTAGAAACATTGTAAATCAAGAAAGGGAGACTGGTTTGAACCTGTAAAATTCTTGTAAATCGATAAAGGGAGACTGTTTTGACCCTGTAAAAACCTTGTAAAAAGAAGAAATGAAACTGGTTTGACCCTCTAAAAACCTTGTAAATCGAAGAGAGGGATACCGATTTGACCCTGTAAAAATATTGTAAATCGATAAAGGGAGACTGATTTGTCCAGGTAAAGACATTGTAAATCAATAAAGGGAGACTGATTTGACCCTGTAAAAACATTGTAATTGGAAAGAAAAGGAGACTGATTTAACCCTAAAGTTTATATGGAAACAAGGGAAAATTGTACTTGGTGTGCCTGTGCCATAGCTGACCGCTGCTGCTGGGTTGTGCCTAAATCATACCGTCCAAAAGGACAGCCGGGGAGTACTAGGAACGAGTTTCCGAATCGGGCCCACTTCGGAAATTCTCGAAAACATCTAATATGGTTGCTCTAGCGTGGTGGAGAACTGACAGCCAAAGGGGCTGTTTTATCGCCAGAGAAACGTGATTTTACGGTATTGTTGACGAAGTTTGCGTTTATTGTGACTTTTGAAGAGTTCTTGGTCCTGTATAGTGAGCAATCCTTTTGTAAATGCCTTATCAATTTGTCTTGTTCCGCTGGCCGGCATTACCGAAGAAAATAGTACCGTCCAACGGGACATCCGAAATTATGGCAATACATCAACTCTAGCTTTCTTTGTTAAACTTTGTTGTAGAACGTGATTTCTGTAGGTTTCCACAAGCTTAGTATAACTCTATAGTAATGTTTTTATTCATAAAAGTGGCCTTGTCCTTTTGGCCGGTATTACAGAAGAAAATAGTACCGTCCAACGGGACACCCTGAGTTCTAGGCCGAGAATATGACTGCAAGTAAAATAGGCAATGATGTCATTTTTCACCAAGACAACTCCGATGAACACTGACAGTAACTTTTTATCTTTTTCTGAAAAAGCTATAGTGATCGTTTTCCTATATCGTTGTTAGTGAAGGCGTATTCAATGCACAATTTTAGGAGTTGATGACCCGGAAAGATACAGTCCAATCACACGTGTGCTGTATCGAGATATTTTCCACACAACTTACATGTACGTCATTAGAGAAAGCATGCCCAATTCATGGACCATCAAAAAAAATATGGGCCTTTTTCTTAAAATATAGTAATTATACTCATAATACTGATCATCATTACCATCATCATCATCAATCATCGTCATCATCATCATCATCAACACCATTAAGTGCAGCATTTTGCCTTCATTGTATTTGCTAACCAGATTAACTTTCAAGAATTCGTTGTTACAAAGCAAGCTGCCCTCAAGCTGTCTTTATTCTAACAAAGGAGTTTGAAATAACCACGTCTAATAGCTGCTGGAAAAGCATGAAGGAAACTAGTTTCATGAGCACTGTTACTATGTTGAAATTCAAAACAACCAAACGACACTGAAAGACTTCTTTAGGGATCTTGAAATGTGCTAATTGTCCATTTATAAGTCGTTAATTGGTCTTAATTCCAGAATCTAAACCCGTACAGACCTCTACTTTAATGGCTTCTTTTTTCCTGCTGTAGTTTCTCATTAAAATCTAGCAAGAATACATTTTATAGGACCAATCAAAAACTGTTTTACTTATAGACATAACACGCATACGACTGCTAGAACAAGTCTTATTTTTTTCATAATATAGCGAAAAATCGATAATGTTATTTTGGAAATTATGATGACTTCTGTTCAAACCGCAGAGAAGCATTGTCA
Source organism: Porites lobata (assembly GCA_942486035.1). Taxonomy (NCBI): domain Eukaryota; kingdom Metazoa; phylum Cnidaria; class Anthozoa; order Scleractinia; family Poritidae; genus Porites; species Porites lobata. Next base: position 384,573 of record CALNXK010000251.1, on the reverse strand, counting down.
TGAAATGTCGCCAAAATGTGTTAAAGAAAAGCGAAAACAGTGAAAATTAGACAAGTAAGGATAATTAATCCACTCTTGTTACTCAGCGTTCCCGAACCAAGAGAGGTCCTGGGATCCTTTTTGGTGAGTAATAGGAAATAATAAACAAAGAAATGCGTCGTTTTTTCACAATCTCTGTAAGGAAACGAGATTTGATAAAGACCCTTGAGGGAGTTTTTTAAGCTCGTTGCCGCTCAAATCCCTGCAGAAAAACACATGAAGTTAATTTGTGCCAAATAAATAAAAAAATATATATTTTCGACCACGAGTTTTTGAATCCTAATCAAATCAGTGATCTTTATAATAAAACAGGCATGTAGAACATTCTGAAAATTACATGTTTCATCATTGATCAGCAAAAGTTCATTAAATGTTTTATTTAATAAGCACTTTGAGCAACATCTAGTAGATGCAAGAATGTGTTTCTCTCCTTTTCTTACCCCATTCGCTCAAATACAAAAAAAAAAAAAAAAAAAAACAGCAAGGCATCAATCGAGCACTTTACTTTATTTCAATACTGTAGTTTCAATAAGTTAAAAACTTCTTTCCATGAACGCCGTAAATGTAAGAACAAGATTTAAAAGTCTAAAGTAAAACGCCCAACAATTACGTTTACAAATCTCTATCTATTTTAATTTATATTAAAAATACTTAAAATTAAAAGATGCAATAACAGCAAACATTAAACTGGAGATTAAGGGATGATTTGACAGCAACCGATATTTTCCTTTTTTAAAAAACTGCTACTAGATTTAACTGATTTCGATTCTTGATGGAGAGATTTCCACTCCCAAATGTAAGAAATCGAACCTTGCAGTTTGTGGATCACGTATTATTACAATATTTAAGTTACTTCTTCTAAGGCGAGATTTGCAGGACTTGTTTTCGCTGCTCATTGGAAAGAGTTCCCTTATATACTGTGGCACTTTTTTGCGTATAATATCAAGAGCCATAATGAGATAATATCATACATAAGAAGGCATAGCCTTTGTCCTTTCTCGTGGCTAGATTATCCCAGTTAGGAAATTTAAGGAGATCTTCTGATCTCGTTTTATAGTCCTGGGAGGTATTATCGATCTATTCTGCAATTTTTGAATTTACTGAGTAAATTGAGACACTTAGGGAGGTACTTTGTATACATTAGAAATAGTAAAGGACCTAAAGCAGACCAGAAAAGATGGTCCTGTTTCCGGACGGAATGTTTCAAACTGAAACTCGAGTTTCATTTTCCAAGGCAATTTTTGATACCAGTTTCAGGATTTCAAGGCCGTTTTTCGGTAAATTAATGAAACTGATTTGCGCAAATAGAAGACACGATTCCGGGCAAATTTAATCAGGCCTGAATTTTGTATACCATTTATCCAAACCGTGAACAGACCAGTTTGCCCATATAGATGGTGAAAAACTGTTGTTTTCCACAATCTACTGTTGCTGCCTATTGCCGGTATTATTTAAACCAGTTGAGAGGCACTCCTGCAATTCCATAAAGTTACAGCTTTCTTGGTAATATTGCGTGGGAGACGGTTTTAAAGGCTTTAGTGATATCTTAAAATACTATCGTTTCGCCCTGTATCGTGCTCAAAGGAAAAGTAAACGTGCATTTCATTTCCCTCTCGGGAGCCAGTTTGTTAAGCCTGTTAACAATACAACGCGTGTATTATAAATTAGCAGGAATTTATTGAATTGGCATGCGCAGGCGCCATAGGTCACGCGCGTATTTTTTCCAGCTATGGAATGTAGCAACTTATGTCAATAGAACTCGCTGGAAAAAGTTAAGGATCACTGATTTAAGAAAATAAATATTTTCTTGTATATCAGAGCGTTTTGGCAACACTTAGTGGTAAACTGTAGAGGCAGAAATAGTGCTTCTAACGTGACTCATATTACTGATAACGTAGTACTGTTTGTCTTTTTCATAGGTTATTTCTTCTTCTTATCGTTGCAGGGTGTGGTAAAGTTTTCATGATTAGAAAAGTTGAATATGAATAGCTTCAAGTCAGTGGAAGTCTGGAGGGCTATGATGACTGGGCCTGGGATGTCTGTGACATAGAAGGATGCTAAAGCGATTTCCCCTTTGTAGCAACAAGCTATAGTAATGATATCGTGTTGCTTGATCTGTCAGCCGCCACTGGTAGTGAGGGTTATATCCGATGGTAATAAGGAACCAGGTTTTAGCTAGGTTCTGCTGGCACATTTGACCGCAGAACCTCATTGGGAGTGTGTTTCCCAGGTACCGGTGTCCACGGTGGCTTTAAGGAGGATGTTCTTATGAGTATCCTGTGGAAGGCGTAAATTAATAGATACAAATGCTTCATCTCTAAGACGATCGGTCTCCCTACGTAAGACAACAGCTTGAGGCTTCGCTTCTGGCTTGTTCTAGAGAGTGAAATCGTTGTCTTAGGGCTTTTGATCAGCAGGCGTCTGCAAAATGGTTTGGCTTCTTGCAGGACAGAAATATCTGATCACGTGCTAGGCAGTTGGAAGGTGAACTGTGGGCGCTGTCACAGTTTCCGCTCTTCCGTGTTCCTACTGAAGGTTGATAATTCTACGGTTGGTTACATTGTGGTACTTTTTTGGTGTTTTGTTTCAGAACTGATTTGCAACATTAATTGCTGCGAAACGAGTTCAATAGCGGTGTTGCGCGGTTTAGCACACACGAATTAGGCCTGTCTTGCAACAAATCAGGTTGTTACAGGATGCGAAAATGTTGTGTAGCGTGTAGTTCTATTGCTTTGCAACAAAATCTATATAGGGTGCCTGTTTTACTGGCCCTTAGCAAACGTTTGCAGAATTGTCAAGTGACGTATGTCCCGTGTATGGAGTGATTCCCGTGTAAAATTATCCAATCAAAATTCAGTATTCACCCAACTGACTTGTTGAAAGACAGGTTTGAACGTCGGTGATAAACCGCGGATATTAGGGACTTTTAAGATGCCACGACGGCGACGACAACCAGAACGTAAAAAAAGCGATAGGCTGACTAGGCAAAACAACAACTCATCACGCTTTTTTGTACATTTTTTTGCTGTCACATAGAACTACATCGGAGAAATTCCTAAGTTTACCTTTTATGGAGCATGTAAACAAGCAACGGCTCAATTTGAATATGGTTCTTAGGAATTCGGCTTAAAAAGAGTTCGCTTGCATTTGACAAAGCAAATGAGTTGGAGTAATCGTGATAGAGATTGAAAGAACACAAATTCACTTTTTAAATGACGTTTTCGTGGCCGTCGCCGTCGCCGTCGTGATATCTTAAACTCCCTATTGCCTATAGGGAGGATCGTATCAGGAAATGCTCCACTGTATCGTTCTAAATTCTAAATTCACCCATCGAGGTTTAAGCAATAATCGCTTTAAATTGTTGAAGGTGACGCCTGTCCAGATCAAACCCAAGCTTTTCCGAGTGATCGTTAATTCTTGGGAGTGGCTAGTTTCTCTCTCAATTTGCACTTTAGTGATTTTTTCCTTATTGGATTACCGAGGAGAAGAAGCACTTCCAGAACCAGCGTAACATATACGTGCTGCACTGTTCAAGGAAATAAGTATGATGTTTAAAAAACGGCATATATGTCTATTGGAAATTCGTAGCAGGCGAACATCGCAAAACCCTTTCTCCCAGTCTGGGCTAAAAAAAAGTTTCCGAGCAAAAAGGCAAGGCAAAGCATTTTTAGCAATAAATAGCCAAGCAAGGTTATCAGAAAAGTAAGAGAGAAGACAAAGGAATTGTGATACAACACGATGGAAACACACGAGACGTTGATCCTAAATTTCGGTTAATCCAAAAATGCTTGCTTCAGACTGAATTTTATGCAATCAAAGGACAGTGGTTGAAAGACACTCCTTACTAACTTAATAAAAAGAAAGCTGAAAAATGAAGGCACACTATGGGTATCAATCAACCGTTGAACCCCCTACAGCCCCACCCCCCCTACCCCCAACCCGCATGTACCAAAAGAGGTCTTCGGATCTTTCGAGGTCAGGCCGTTTTGGCAACACTTAGTGGTAAACTAGAGACTGATCATGTACTACTTGTCTTTTTCCTGGGTCATTTTTTTTTTATCGTCGCAGAAAGAAGGTATATAGTGGTGGTACCGTGGTGCTTGATCTTTGAGCCGCCGCTGGCCAGACCGCCATGGCAGACAGTTGTGCTTGAGATGTTTTGAATGATCAAGCAATCTCCACCGCATTATTTAGTGTTAGAGAGGAGCCTTTACTTATTAGCTTTTCTCTGACTTTGGGCGAGTTAGTGCCAAATACAATGCGATCCTATATCATTTTGTCTGGATTTTTGAAATCGCGGTTTTGGGCGATCAAGGATCAAAGATGCGTAGATTTGTGATGAATTCCTAAAACAAGGTTAAGACAAAAACACGCTTAGGAAAATCAGTTATTCCAGAGGGTAAAGTATTCCGCAATCTAGGCGCTGCTTTTGGGAATGATTTGATTAGTCTGCAAGAGTTTTTTTGGTCTTAACCAATGGTGGCTCTAACAACAGTTCCTTGCTCGAACGCAGGTTATGTCGTGTCCGTTCTTCAGTCTTGATTACACCAACACCATAAATTGCCTTGAGGATCAATATTGCCTGAGGATCAATATTTTATACTTAGTTGTAAAACAAGCTGGAAGCCAATGCAGAAGAATTAAAGCAGGTGTTATGTGGTCGAACCAGGACCCGTGATTTTTTACTGATGTCACCTGAGATATATTAGCGTCACCACCTACACAAATGCTGGCAATGTTCACTTAAGCCAACTGTTGCCAAGTGCCTTTTACAATGAATTCCGTCTTAAACAAAAACAAAAGCAAAAAAAGGTAAAGAGAGACTATTGCCTTTCGTTACAACATATCACCCAGTGGTACAAGGGAAAAAGCTCTAATTCGGCTTTCTTCATTCATACGACCTGAAGTAGAAGGTGGGCGCGGTATGCCGGAAAAGGCATTGCTGACTTGATGAAAATGGGAGTAAAAGATTTAAAGACATCTTCCCCTCCTTTGTTTTAAAAGTGACGACATGTTATTAAGGAAGTAAGCAACTCGAGAATTTCAACGTTTTGCATACTAGGAGTCTCAACGTAAAAGTGAGTACTGGCGTTGAAACCGGAAGATAATTCCTACGGGGAGGATTGTGTGAAGAAATGGTCCACTGTAGCGTTCTAAATTCTAAATTCACCCATCAAGGTTTAAGCAATAATTGTCTTAAACTGTTAAAGGTGAAGCCTGTCCAGATCAAACCCAAGATTTTCCGAGTGATCGTTAATTCCTTTGCGTGGCAAGTTTCTCTCTTAAATTGCACGTTGGTGATTTTTTTTTATTAGATTACCGAGGAGAAGAAGCGCTTCCAAAATCAGCGTAACACATACTGTGCGTGTTGCAATGTTCAAGGGAATAAGTATGATGTTTCAAAACGGCATAGATATAGCTAAATTCGTAGCGAGCGAACATCGCAAAAACCTTTTCCCCAGTCCAGGCTTAAAAAAGTCTGAGCAAAAGGCTAGGCAAAACGATTCTAGAAAACCAATTTTAGTAGCAATAGATAGTCAAGGAAGGTTATCAGACAAGTAAGAGATCTAGAGAAGACAAAGGAATTCTGAGATATAACACGCTGAAAACAGACGAAAGGATTATCCTGAATTTCGGTTAATCCAAAAATGGTTGCTTCTGACTTATATGCACTCAAACGACTGTGGTTGAAAGAGACTCTTTAAAGACTAAAAAGGGAAGCTGAAGAATAAAGCCACACAATATATGGGTAATCAATCGACCGTTGAGCCCCCTCCCCACCCGCCCCATTCTCAAACCGCATGTGCCAAAAGAGGTCTTCGGATCTTTCGAGGTCAGTGATATAGTCGTGAACAAGTTAAGTATGATTTGATTTAAGAAAATAAATATTTTCTTGTACATTAGGATATTTTGGCAACACTTAGTGGTAAACTGGATCCGGAAAGGTAGCAATAGTGCTTCTAGCTTTGCTCATATTATGTAGACATTAATGTAGTTGTAACTTTCTAGAGTGTTTACGCAATATCATCGTAGTACCATAAGGAGCTCGTACTTGACCGCAACATACAACAATCACGTACTCAAACCTCAGCCAATTCTGAACGCGGTAGTGAGGCCGGGCATAATACGCATTACGAGGAGGCTAAGCTTATTTACCGAGACCCTCACTGGTACTCTTGTAAGGCGAAGGATACAATTCACTTAAACCTCCACGATGACAACATCAGTAGAGACAGTGGAATTGAGATTCCAGAACCGTGGCAGACCCAGAATCAGACAACAGCCGATTGCTAGCACAGCAGACCGCGGTGGGAACAATTTTTTCCTTTAAGAACGCCAACAGTACTTCATATCGAAGCTGGCCAACATTGTGTTAACTTCGAATCATACCAATCACTGGCAATCACCGTATTATTAATACTCAAACCTGAGTAAATCGAAACCATCTCCTGAATAACACAGCCACATATTTTTCCATTCTAGATATTTTATTCCTTACTGATAAAGACAAACACACACTGACTCTAAATCAAGTTATGAACTCACTTTATTACTTTTACAAACATTAATAACGGAGTCAATTTCCATCGCTTCTTCGTCTTTTGTCACTACTTGTTCCGGGCATTCCATTTCTGCTTGTTGGATACTACAATTCTTGCTCTTGAGGGCATTAGGCCCGTCATGTATAGCGCGCAAGATACGACTCTGAAGATCACCATCAAAACCATCTAGCTCAAGTGAAGTGAGAAATATAGTGGTTCAAGGCATCTTTGGTAGCTCACTGACGTACGTTTCCCACGATTGACTAAGCTTAAAGAGAGCATTGAGCACACTTTCAACATTGTTCAGGACTGCATTTAGATCAATTTTTCCACCACATCTTCTCGGTAATATAACCAAGAGTCGTCTTTATCCATTATAAGACGCGAATGTTGTGTTTGATTTGGGTGTTGAATAGCAAAGCCGTAACAGCGATTCAGCTTTTTATCTTGAATTAGTTCGTTAACCATGGTTGTATAAGTCAGTTTGAACATATGGCCGATAAGACTTACTATCCTTTGTCGTTGAACTTGTTCCACTTCATCGATAGCAAGCAGAGGTATATCTCTTAAATCTTTAACGATATTAGGCACCATCTTGTAAGAAATTGACCAGTAATAGACAATTCGTGAATCACGCACTTGGAATGGGATAGCCTGCAGTGCAGGCGTATTTTGGGTGTGCGAAACCTTGTTCGTGTTCGTAATATTGTTGTAGCCGCCATCTTTTATTTTATGACAGTGGAAGATTGGGGAGAGTAGAAATAGTAACCCTTACGGTAGGTGCGAGCACGAAAGAAGGAAAGGGGTGAGGGTGAGGGGAGAAAAAAAAATACGCCTGCCCGATATCATCGTTCTTTTGGGAAACTCCGTACGCTGGCAAACGGAGCTCCTGATTGGTGCGGCATAGGGAAGTAGATTGATACCTGTCAATTAACTGTAAGGCTATACTGTTTATTCCGTTTGCCTGGTTTCCGTCAGTCTTTTGGGATTGGAGCGGCTGGGAATGTCGCGTGTATTACGCAATGAGAAAGTCAAAGCGATTTCTACACTGGTCATCAGGACAAGATTTGCTCGCAGTACTAAAACCTACACCACTTTTACCTCATGCCAAAATGCTGCTTGTTCCAATACGTTTTTTTTTTTCTGGCGAGTAGATTATGCTCTAGAGGGTTCTATGTTTTGACTGAGCAAATGTGATTTTAGCTGCTTGTTTTACACTGAGAGGTCATGACTCGCTTATTGATTTTCTGTGGTTTTTGAATTTCTGGTCTTCATGATTTGCCCTCTGCTGCAAGAGCGTTTTCTTTGACCTCTTTTGAAGCGTAAAACTCTTTTTGTCGCAAAATAAGACTGTTAGGTTCTTTATTTTTGTCCAAAGTGCCTCGGGATCTGAATAACTAAGCGATTTTCCTTCTAGTCCGAGAATGTGATGTTTTCCTGCAACGTTGTATCACGCTGTGCCCAGCTCGTTAGTTTTTTAGGTTGTTTGCAGGATTTTAAACTCTCACGGATAGCGATTTACAGAGATGAATTTGGAAGAATGAATTGCAGCTTAAACTGAAGCCTCATCAGCTGGGGGGAGAATTGCATTGTGACTTAGTCAAGATAAAAACAATGATAAACTCCAGCTTGTTTTTCTTAAGACGATGCGAAGTCTTTGGACTGGAGCGACTGTTTTTTTGTTTTGTTATTGTCGGCTACTCATTTCCGGAAGAGCGGTCACGCGCGTCTAATCAGGGGGTGTTTCTCATTTTCACAGTGTTTTCGGGCAGGCGTTTTCTCTTCTCTCTCCCCGCCCCCTCCCCGCTCCCTTTGACTGGCCCCATCTCCTCCTCTCTTCGGCGGAAGTTTCAACATGGCGCGAGAAACTTGCGCGTTCAAAGAAAACGCCTGCACTGCAGGCTAGGAATGGGAGCGTTATTGTTTGTTTCGAAACAACAGAAAAATATGGCACGTAAAAATAAACCATGATATAATACCTAAATAATCACTTTTCTATTTATAGACTATGATGTCAACATTTGTTGAGGACGTCAACCCCTCGGGTATTCTGATGTCACTTGCTCCTTGCCAGCTGAACAAAACTATGACATCATCCTATCTTTCTGAGATGCATGACGTCATCGGCATTAATTTATGCCTCTGACAAAGTTGATTAAATTTGCAAAAAAGTGGTTAACAGTCCGGGCCATAACCATTTCTGGATACTCGATGACGTCATCAATAATGGCTTCTGGTGCCGACTTCGAGGAAACTCATTTACTACTCTTATCTGACGAGACGGCAAGTCCGAGTAGCAGGGATGAAAACGAAAAACTATACTCTGACTAGACCAATTTCTAAGCTATGTTTGCTTGAGGAAGCCGTTTAAAACTGTGTTGATAGAAACTTAGGAGTTTTATAGAGACTTATTAAAAATGACCCGTTTCAAATTGGCGGACACTTGGTCTAATGAGCTGTTTAATGATTTAAGTTCATTTTGTCGTATTTACTTTCCTGAATGTTAAGTTAAATTCAGCCAAACCCCAAGGTTGTTGTGGCAAATTTTTGCTTTTGTCTTCGTTTTTACTTGCACGTACTCGTTAACTTGTTTTCTTTTCGTCTCTTTGTCTCACTCTGGTATTTTGTAAATTATACTTCTTTTTTTATGCGCTGTATGTAAATTACGTCGTATATAGTTTGTTATCCCGCCCTTTTCTATGCAGAGTTTTTTGCGTGTCTATTTGTGTTGGTTTATCCGTGTCAGTAGTGTTTTCTCCGTTCCCCGAACCCCAAACCTTTGTTAACATCCTCAGCATTTGGTAAGCAGCCTCGTTCTTATCGTTTTCTGGAATTTCGTTTTTGCAGTCGTGTTTAGGTAGTTTGTCTGTATTGTAACTTTTATCTTTTTTCCGCACTTTTGCTAGTCGTGTTTGTTAGTAAAACATTTGCGGAGGTTATCGTGTGTGTTTTCTCGAATCGACCTTTGCCTTTTCAATGGCCTTCCTGACGCGGCGCGTGATGATGTTATTTTCGTCGGATAGAACTGTAACATTGTGTGGGTTGCTGTTGCGACCCGCGCACGACAGTGCTGGCAATTCTCCCACCCCCACTCCTCATACGAGGTGAAAATGTTTTTGGAAAAATTCTAGATACACGCATCCGACGTTGTTTGCGCGGTGGTGGGGGGGGGGGAATGCATGGATGGGCATGTGTGCGCGTGCGCTATTCTAAAAGTATAACGTGCACTTGGATCACCCAAAAGGGGAAGCAATAAACAATGTACATTATTATTCATTATTTTTTTTCGTTTCTGATTACTCTCAAATCCCACGGCATATCCTCCTTAAGCAGCTAGCGCTGACCAAATCTGGGAGACGTTTTGCAATATTTAATAAAATGACATCAATAGAACAAGCTATCGCCAGTAAAAAGGACGGCAACCGGGACGCCCAAGAGACAAGGTTGCTTTAGCTCAGTTGTTTTTGTAAAGCTGGAGAAAATGCCTGAAATTTTCACTCCTTTTACGAGGAATAAAAAGCCCAACTTCTGCATAGAAACATAGCAAGAACATGAGCGGAAAATTACGGAATTTATCTGCAAACAGCGTCTGTTCGGCATAATGTATACATTATTAGTTTGTGTCGGCTTGCATGTCGCCATTAGGTGACCAATAAACACATTTGCACATTTGCCTTAAAGGCAAGCAATAAATATCAATATACAGTGGAACCCTGTTAATACGGTCACCAATGGGCCAAAAAATAAATTGGCCGTATTAACGGGGTTTTACTGCAAGAGGTAAAATACTGCATAAGAAAAAATAATTCTGACCTGACTTGCAATCAATAAGTGCACCCCTCGACGAGATGTTTGCTTTTACATTCATCGAATCAAGCTAAGAATAACTAATTCTGCTAAATGGCTTTCGTAGCCATTAAGGTACAGGTATGCAACTCCTTGTAGTGTCGGAGTAGTAAAATAAGATTAATCTTTATCCGCTCGGCAGGTCTCACAAAAACAACCTCGTTGCCAGGGTTCTCTGTCTTGATTTAAGGAAGAACCCTGGTTGCCACTTGTCACGTGGCTCCCAAAAGCCAGTAGCCTCATCAGAACAAATTTACTGGTAAAATTTTCCACACCATACAAACGCTTTCGATGTTTTCGAGGCAGAGCAGCAAACTTAAGCCAGGAAGCCGTCAGTTTAATGGGTTTTGAAATCATATAATGTGATGGAGAGGTATACACATCAATTTTCGCATCTCCAGAGGACTAGCATAAGAGACTTTCCTGCTTATCAAGAATTTCAGGGACCGCCGGTTAAAAAGCAATCGCCAGAAAGCAAACCAGTCAGACGAGTGCAGCGTCAGGCGTTTGCTTGCGCGAAGAGTTTTAGTCTTTATCATATAAAAAAATTCTCTGTTAACTTAGCAAAGAAGAAAGCATTGACTGTACAATACAGTGAGACCGCTGATAGAGAGATAGAAGTAATTCCCAAAAATGTTTGCTGGATTCCAATTGTTGTCCCTTAGACACTCAATGGATAAGGGAATAACCAACAGCTAAATTCTGTATTTTCAGAATATGACTTTTTTAATTTTCTCAGGCTGTTAGTCATATTATTCATAAAAAAGCGACTGTTACCATCTGTTCGTGTAGTACCTCTACAGTGCGTGTATGTCACGGCAGTCGTTCAGTAAAAACCTGTACACGTACAGATGAGTTACGTTACTCGTATGTACTCATTTGCAGCTGTGTCCATATTTATGACATTTATGATACTCGTTATACTTAACACACGTCTAGTGTTTTAGTCTTGGTCATTAATTAGCAAAGGACTAAATACAAAAATTCAAACTTACAACCATTCTAACTTAGGGAGATTCCAAAACGCCCCAGGCGAAAGTTGGACAATTTTGTTGGAGTAAAGATACCTGCAAAAATAAGGAAGACAGTCCTGTTAACACTGACCAGTACATCAAGGACCAGTCAACGCACGTCCATTGTCAGCCAGTTTTAATCGTAACTAGTTAGGAATTTCAGCTTTTATTTTGCACAATCTTTACACGTACAGATGAGTTACGTTACTCGTGTGTACTCATTTGCAGCTGTGTCCATATTTCCTTGACGTTTTAAGGCACCTTTTTGGGAAAAATTTTAAATATCGATTGTATTATCCCAAAGAGCCATTATACACTTAATGTCAGATCCCGAGGGAAACAGGTAGTTTTGTTTTCCCGAGAGTCCTGATGTTTCCCGAGACGAAGTGGAGGGAAACATCAGGACTATGTTGAAAGACATGTTTGAACGTGGGTGATAAACCACGCAACTTCACCTTCCAACTCGTTTTGCAGCATATTGTTGCTAAACAACTCGCACGTTTTTGTTTTGTTGAAGAAACAGCCTCTATTGCATGACTTTTCAAGCACAGTGAGCTGTGCTTTTTTTGCTTTAACGTTTAACTCCACTGAATGGAAAAAACTCTTATTCGGCTTTCATTATCCATACGACCTGAAGTAGTGGGTGGGCGCTGTATACTGGACAAGGCATTGCTGACTTGCTTAAACTGGAAATGAAAGATTTCAAGGCATCTTCTCTTTCTTTGTTTTAAAGTGACGAAATGTTATTAAGGAAGTAAGCAACGCGAGAATTCCAACGTTTTGCATACTACGAGTCTCAACGTGAAAGTGTGTACCGGCGTTGGAACCGGAAGATATTTCCTATTGGGAGGATCGTGTGAAGAAATGGTCAACTGTGGCGTTCTAAATTCTAAATTCACCCATCAAGGTTAAGCAATAATCGTTTTTTGAAACGATTATTTAAAATTGCTGAAGGTGACGCGTGTCCAGCTCAAAACCAAGCTTTTCGGAGTGATCGCTAATCCATGGGCGTGGGAAGTTTCTCTCAAATCGCACGTTGGTGATTTCTTTTATTGGATTAGCTAGGAGAAGAAGAACTTTCAACATCAGCGAGACACATACGCGTTGCACTGTTCAAGGGAATAAATATGATGTATGTATGTATGTAAATCTTTATTTAAACACGGGAAAACATCAGTTAAGCTTAAGTTAAAAACTAAAACTAATTACAACTGCTTTACATGATTGCCGTGTGGGAATCCGATATATCAGCTACCTTCTTGATATTTCGCTTAAAATGCTCAACGGATGGAGCGTTTTTTAAGTTTTTGGGCAAGTTATTCCATAACATGGCCCCGCTGTAAGAGAAGCTTCGTTTCAAATAATTGGTGCTTGGTTTGGACAAGGTCAGCCTTCCCTCAGAGTTTCTTAAGTTGTAAGCAGAGTGACGCTGAGAGAAAAGACTTTGCAGATATTCTGGAGCAAGGTCATTCATGGTTTTATACATCATTACGGCTTTTTGTTTCTTTCGTCGAAGAGATAGCCTCTCCCAGCTGAGGGTGGAGAGAAGGTGGTTTGAGCTCGCATCAAAGGGTGATTTAGTAATAACTCTGGCTGCACGATTCTGTAATTTTTGGAGCTTATCACTCAAGTAACCACTCAAACAGTCCCAGACGGGGCTGCAGTAATCAAAATGAGGCATAATTAAAGCGTTATAAATTTGAATTGCAGTTTCTTTGGATATAAAGGGCCGCACACGTTTTAGGGCGCCTATAGCTGAAGAGACTTTCTTGCAAATCTCTTCAACGTGTTTACCCCAAGAGAGTTGAGCATCTATGGTAAGACCCAAGGATTTGGTATGATCGACTCTCTTAATAATTTGGTCATCAATTCTGATTTCTACATCGTCACATTGGGCATATAGTCTTTGTCTTGATCCAATAATCATTAGCTCTGTTTTAGCAACATTTAGACTGAGCTTGTTAGCTTTCAGCCAACAGCTAAGGTTATTGAATTCAGGGGTTAGAGCTAGCTTAAGCTCTGTTAACGTCTTAGCAGATAACGTAAGGTTGGTGTCGTCGGCAAACATTCTTGGTACGGCGCCCCGCAGGAGTTGGGAAGATCATTAATGTAAATTAAAAATAGCAAAGGACCCAATATGCTACCCTGCGGCACGCCGCAACTGAGGGTACGAGCAGATGATAGTTTGCCACTGACATTACATCTTTGGGTTCGGCCACTTAAGTACGACGAGAACCATTTTATAGCTGCCTGATCGACACCCAAGTACGACATCTTACGCAAGATGATCTCATGATCAATGGTGTCGAATGCCTTAGTAAGGTCAATAAAGACAACGCCATTTAGAAGGCCATTGTCGATGTTTACTGACCAAGCATTTGTTGCCTCAAGCAAAGCCGTGAGCGTACTATGTAGAGAACGGAACCCTGATTGGCAACCTAGTAGCAATTTATTATCATCTAGATAATGGAAAAGTTGATTATAAACAATTCTTTCAAAAACTTTCGAAATTATAGGGATTACAGATATCGGCCTGTAGTTGTTAGGGTCCGATTTAATGCCCTTTTAAAAAGTGGAGTCACTTTGGCTGTTTTCCAATCGTTTGGATATATCCCAGTGAGAATAGACTTTGAGAATATTGAGGTAAGAGAGGGTGCGACGATATTAGCAGCCATTTTCAACAATTTACTCGGAATCATATCAAGACCGGTGGCTTCTTTTCATCAATTTTCGACAAAACGTTAGAAACAATATCAACACTCGGAATTTGCAGAGAAAACGAATGGTCAGTAGGCTTTAAATAAGACTCAGGATTAACATCGACAACAGGAATATCTTGTGCTAATACTTGCGCAACGTTTGTAAAGTGATCGTTAATAGTTTCCGCAATGTCCAAAGGGTTACTTGCTATTTTATCATCTACCTTGATCTCCAAAATATTCGTTGACTTACCACTGTTACGTGAAGTTAGCTCGTTGATAACATTCCATGTTTTGCGCAAATTACCTTTGTTGGCTTCCAGGTTGTCAGAAACATAGAGTTTTTTTGCGAGTTTAATTGCGTTATTTGCCTGATTTCTTGCACACCTAAATTGATCCCATATAGCCGGGTTATTGGAGGAGATTGCCTTCTTTTTAAGGAAATCTCGTTTTCGGATTTTGCTCAGTAACTCTCTAGTAATCCATGGAGATCGTTTTTTCCGAATTCTTTTGGATTTAAGTGGTGCGTGTTTATCGACGCAGCCAAGAAACATTTCTTTCCATACATGCCACATTTCATTGGGATCAGAATACAAATCAACATTGGCCCAAGGTAGTTGATTGAGGTCACTTAAGAATTTTCCTCTGTTAAAGTGTTTAAATTGCCGTGTTTCAATCACGCGAGGGCCAATACGGCAGTATTGAGTCTTACGTGACAAAAAAACAAGAGAATGATCACTTATGCCAAGGTGAATGACACCGGAATTTGTAATCTTATCTGGGGAGTTCGTTATACATAAATCAATTAATGTTTTTGAGTTCTGGGTGACACGTGTTGGTTCAGTGATTAACTGACTAAGACCATATATATCGAAAATGTTTATCAGATGGGAAGAATTGACTGTAATTGCTTCAGGCAACAAATTGCAGTTGATATCACCGAGTAAATATAATTCCTTATTTTCCGCGTCAATTTTAGCAATAACATTCTCAAATTCGCTAAATAAATTGGGTGAAGAACTTGGGGGTCGATACCAAGTACCGACCAGAAATGGTGTACTTCGTGGCTTACTGATTTCAACAAAAAGAAGACTCTAAAAGATCATTATTTAAATCATTACGTATTCGATAGTTCAGATTAGTGCGTACGTATGTACATACTCCACCTCCATTCCTTCCGTTAATTTTACGATCTTTTCTGACTATTTCAAAGCCGGGTATGTAAACTTCGTCATCACGTACTGTAGAGTCTAATTTTGACTCGTTGATATGTAAAATATCGTTGATATGTAAAATATCAACTTTTGAAGAGGACATAAAAACTCTAAGTTCGTCAATATGAGACAACAGACTATTAATGTTAAGGGATGCTATAGCTAAACCTCGACCAAAGATTGTGGGACAGCTGGACTTACCGCGGTCGGTACCCTTATGGACATCAGCCGAGTCGGATTCCCAGACGGCAATATCCTAGTCTACACGTAAATGGTTAATGAAGTTTTGAGCTAGGCGCGTGGTGCCTTTCTTGTTTAAATGAAGACCACTTCGATTTAAGTGGCTAGTTATTGAAATGTTAGAGTGGTCAACAAAACCCCAGTTCTTTTGCTTGCAGCATTCCTTAAGAACTTTGTTCACGTCAGGTACTTTAAATGCAAGGGCTTCATCATCAGATCTATTGATGAGACCGGATATAGATATCATGGCTGAGGATTCAGAGCTGACTGCTTCGGCTAGGTCAATCAGTTCTACTGCACATTCACGAGGAGTATTGGAGGATCGTAAACTATTGGTTCCCACATGGATAATTATCTCGTCTGGGTTTCTGCGTAGTAGTGGCTTGATATGATCCTTCATGTCTTGCGTTGTGCATCCCGGAAAGGTGGCTATCTTAACTTGTGAATTCTTGGACATTTTATGGCTTTGTAGGTATTTAAGAGTAGAATCCCCCGCTATAATAACTTTCTTCTGACGGTTGGGCTGTGAATGATCAAGTTGATTTGACGAATTGATTAAGTCAGCGTTGCGCGTTCTGATCTCTGAGGACGACGGAGATGTTCTGTGTCCTTTGACAGCGCTATTCCCATTCTGATTGCTTACATTTCTTTCAATTTGATCTTCAACTTGAAGAGGCTCAAATCCGTTACGGGTTTGAATTATATTAGTGGGCATTGTTTTCTGCCTATGTTTTGCATTTGTACTTCTCGGGTGCGGCTTTGCTACGGACCAACGATCACTTGATTGTAGTTGATTGTTTTCAACTTCACTCTTTTCTCGCGTAATGATTGTTAGTGCTAACTTTAAAGAATCATTTTCTTGCTCTAATGACAGAACTCGGCTTTCAAGGAGCAAACATTTTTCTTCCAACTCATTAATTGCATTGTCTTTTTTTTTTTAGATACAGTGGATAATAACTTTTCACACTTCTTTTTTGTAGTCGAGGAGCTCGACACCTAAAGCATTTCCATCTTGTTTTTGAATATTTTCCATCGACAGAAGCTTTGTATTTTCTTGAACTTGCTTCTGAAGGATCAATAAATCGAGTTTCAATCCCTCAATATCGGCAATGATTTCTGAATTTGGTCGCTTTTCAGAACCATTTAGCAGACTCTCACCATCAGTCGACGTTTGAAAATTACTCTGACCACTATCGGTCTCCTGATGTCTAAAAACGGCATAGATATTGTGAATTCGTAGCAAGCGAAGATCGCAAAAACCTTTTGCCCAGTCCAGGCTTAAAAAAGATGCCGACAAAAATGCAAGGCAAAGCAACTCTTGCAAAGCAAATTTAAATTTAGTAGCAATAGTTAGTCAAGCAAGGTTATCAGACAAGTAAGAAAGAAGGCAAAGGAATTCTGAGATATAATACGATGAAAACAGAAAAAACGATTATCCTGAATTTCGGTTAATCCAAAAATGGTTGCTTCTCACTTATATGCACTCAAAGGACTGTGGTTGAAAGAGACTCTTAAAGACTTTAAAAAAGGACGCTGAAAAACGTAGCCACACTATCATGGGTAATCAATCGACCGTTGAACCCCTCCTTACCCGCCCCCCTTTCAAACCACATGTGCCAAAAGAGGTCTTGGGATCCTTCGAGGTCAGTCATATAGTCGTGAACAAGTTAAGGATCATTTGATTTAAGAATTGAAATAAATATTTTTTTGTACATTAGGGCGTTTTGGCAACGTTTAGTGGTAAACTGGATCCGGAAAGGTAGGAATAGTGCTTCTAGCGTGGCTCATATTATGTAGACATCAATGAAGTTGTAACTTTCTAGAGTGTTTACGCAATATCATCGTAGTACCATAGGAGCTCGAACTTGACATGGACATACAACAATCACGAACTCAAACCTCAGCCAATTCTGAACGCGCTAGTAAGACCGGGCATAAAACGATTTATGAAGGTTACCGAGACCCTCATTGGTACTCTTGTAGGGCGAAGGAGACAATTCACTTAAAACTCTGCAACATCAATAGCGACAGTGGAATTGAGATTCCAGAACTGTGACAGCCCAACGATCAGACAACAGCAGCCGATTGGTGGCACAGCAGACCGCAGTGGGAACAATTTTTTCTTTAATAACGCTGACAATGCTTCAGATCATAGCTCGCCAACATCGAGTTAAAATCGAGTTACAATAATCACTGGCAATCACGGTGTTATTAATACTCAAAGCTGAGGAAATCGAAACCATCTCCTGAATAACACAGCCACATATTTTTTTCATCTTGGATATTTTATTAGTCTCGCTTGCGTAAGCAGCGAGACTCATAATCTGCAACGCGTTTTCCGCTCCGGCGGGATAGTCCCTTATATAGTGTATCAATTTCGACCATTTTATTCAAATAGGGTATGGTTTGTGCACTCTAGTCTTGAATTGGGTATGTGTTTTAGAAGAATTAGCTACTTCTTCATCATTTGGCGATAAACCATTTCGCTTTTAATGTTTACGTCAACTACCGTGTACGTGCCGTAACAGTTTTTGGTCATATTTAGGACACAAAAGGGAGGTCATTGTGCCAGGCGTTCCTTGCGGAGACCGCGGAAACTGGGACTAAGAATCGTTGCGTGATCGAAGACACGCATGTTTTGCGAAAAAAGCTTAGGAAAGATTAAATTTAAAGCTTTAAGCTTTTCCGAAACGTGTCGGTCCACGAATTCTATCACTTGAAAGCGTTGATTTCTTTGGAACAATTGAACACTACTGAGTGGCCTGAAAAAAAATAAGAATCTTAGTTAGCACAATTGCGTTGCTCGGCTGTTGTAAACTTTCACTGTCTGCAAATGAGTCTTGTGATGAGCATACGATTTATTTTTAGCGATGATTGAAATGAAATGCCATGTAAATCACTTTTTAGATATCTGGCAATGATGTAATTTCTCTGGAATCGAGGCCCTTAAATTTTCGTGTATTTATATACGCGTATAGCCTGCTACTGCAGGGTATTTCTGGTCGTCGCTAACACGCGTACTAAATCGATTCAGAAACAAATAAAAAGTATCGACATCGATAAAGTAGGAAGTAAAAAACCTTCAGCGAGTAAATCATGTTTCTTATAGAATTAATCGCCTCCTCATTTCTCGATGTAATCTCCAAGCAGGCGAGACTCAATACCGCTGTAAGCGCGTTCTTGTTCCTTATTCTATACAGTACACTGGAAAAGTTGAAAATTTACAGGCACATGTAAAAATGAAATCGCACCCTGTAAAATACAATTTACGTGTTTGCAAATTCTAATTTACATCATAGGGGTTGTAAAATAGAATGTACGTCAATTTTCAGTTTTACCTCGCCATTTAATATTACTGTAAAAAACAAATACAGCCAGCGTCCTTCGGCGGTAATAGATAGGAGACCATGTAAAAACGTGTAAAATGTTTTACACATATTTACAGTATCATCTTTGTAAATAGCCCGTAAATCTTTTTTCTAAGAACATGTAAATAACGTGTAAACATCATGTAAATCAAGACATTGATTGGGCCCCGTAAAAACCTTGTAAGTCGAAAAAAAAAGAAATGAAAAAGGAGAAATGAAACTGGTTTGACCCTCTAAAAACCTTGTAAATCGAAGAGAGGGATACCGATTTGACCCTGTAAAAATATTGTAAATCGATAAAGGGAGACTGATTTGTCCAGGTAAAGACATTGTAAATCAATAAAGGGAGACTGATTTGACCCTGTAAAAACATTGTAATTGGAAAGAAAAGGAGACTGATTTAACCCTAAAGTTTATATGGAAACAAGGGAAAATTGTACTTGGTGTGCCTCTGCCATAGCTGACCGCTGCTGCTGGGTTGTGCCTAAATCATACTGTTCCGCTACCTCGACCGATATTTGGTCTTGGCCGAGATAGGGCAGCATAACCAGCGAAGTTAAAATTACTTTTTATATGGTAAAAAAGGAAAGAACTTACATAGGCTTGGTTGATGTGAAAAAACTAGAGAGTAAATAAGACAATGACTTTTATACTTTGCTAAAGGAAATCCGAGCGTAACAGATTGACCAATAATAAGGATTTACGACAGATACTATCTCTAAAATGACTAACCTACGTCTCAAGCGGAAATAATCACGAAACAGAAAAATGATTGTTTATATAATGTTCAGTGGCGTGACGGCACACTCCTCGCCTGGTATTCGAGAATACCACTACTGACTAAATTGTTCGGTAAAGTGAGACAAAAAATAAAGAGGGAAAAGTGTCAGTGATCCAGCTGGATTCATTGGGTCTCTGACGGCAGCAGGATGGTTTCTGTAACTGGGCGTTTATAATGCCTCCTTGAGCTCCCACGAACGGTTACTAAGTCTACCCTGCGCACCATTCCGTCACTGTCGGTGTGAGCTCTGGTGACCCTAGCGAGGGGCCAGTCGTTCCTTGGGGCGTCTTTGCAGCGGAGAATGACTAAGTCGCCCTTCTGCACGTTGCGGGTCGTGTTTTGCCACTTTCTACGCGGTTGCAGCGTTGGTAGGTACTCTCTCCTCCATCGCGACCAGAAAACATCGGCTAGGTGTTGGACGCGTTTCCATTGTTTGTGTGACAGGTTCGCAGCACTGAATTCCCCAGCTGGCGGTTTCAGGTGTTGCGGCTTATGAGTAAGCAATGTCGCTGGGGTCAAAACTTCAGGCGCGTCTGGATCGTTGGAGACTGGAACGAGCGGCCTAGCATTAACGATAGCCGATACCTCAGCCATCAGGGTTGTTAAGACTTCGTGTGTGAGGTTTTTCGGCGAGACATCCGCTAACATGGCTTCCAATACTCGTCTCGCCACGCCTATCATTCTTTCCCATGCACCGCCTGTGTGCGAAGCGTGGGGTGAATTAAATAGCAACCTTCCTTCAGCAGATATCTTTTAACAGAGCTAGCGTCGGAAGGTTTTAGCACTGCTTGAAGTTCGTTGCATGCTCCTACGTAGTTGGTGCCGCAGTCTGAGCGAAGCTGGATGACCGGTCCCCTTATAGCTAGGAATCTGCGGAGTGCATTAATAAAGCTCGAAGTATCCATAGACTCAATGACTTCAATGTGCACTGCACGGGTTGACATGCAGGCAAATAGTACGGCCCAGCGTTTGCTGTGAGCAAGGCCCCCTCTGGTCCTCCGGGCGCAAATCTGCCAGGGGCCAAATACATCGAGACCAACATAGCTGAACGGGGGCGCGGGACTAATTCGGTCCACAGGTAGGTCGGCCATTTTTTGGATCTGGCATTGACCTCTCAACTTCTTACATTTCACGCACTTCTCGATGATGCTGTTAATCAATCTCTTTCCTCCCAAGATCCAGTGCCCACTTCTGCGAAGTGCACCGTGCGTTAGAACTCTTCCCTGGTGCTGTACTCTTTCGTGGTAATGTCTGATCAGAAGAGATGAGACGTGACTCGACTTGGGCAGGATAATGGGGTGCCGCTCCTCGTTGGCTAGGTCTGCTTGGTTAAGTCGTCCGCCTACTCGAAGGATTCCTTCTCCGTCTATTATGGGGCTCAGCTTCTCTAGAACGCTCAGTCTGGAAACCTTTCCTGAGCGTGTGATGCGTTCAATGTCTTCGCCAAAGGCTTGCCGTTGGACACTTTTGATGATGACAACCTTTGCTTTATGATAAGACTGGGTGGCGGTGACATTGTCCTGCGAGAGTGTTTCACTCTTTGATCGTGCAACGGTGATCAGCTTTGCGATTGCACCTTGAAGTTTGGACCATTCTGAAAACCTGCTGAAGCGCTCTGAGCCAATGGTCGAGCAGACTTCTACGTGAGTAGCCAAGACATTAGAATCTTTGCGCACCTCTGGATCGTCGGGAGAGATTTCTGCGTCCGTGTCCCTATCGTTGGTGACAGTTGTAAGGCTGTTGTACAGAAACTTTGGACCCCTATGCCACGTGCTCTCTTTTAATTTACTTGCTTCGATTGATCGTGTAGCTAGATCTGCAGGGTTCAGATTGGTAGCGACGTACTTCCATTGGTGTGGAGCTGACGACCTACGAATGCGCTCCACGCGGTTGCTGACGTAAACATAAAATCGGCGGGATTCATTTGAGATGTAACCCAAAACGACTTTGCTGTCCGAGTAGTAGGTCACTGAGTCCGGTTTCCGTTCTAGTTCTTCGTGGACAAGGTCAGTCATCTCAACCCCAAGAACGGCTGCGCAAAGTTCTAAGCGAGGTATTGTTGTGGCATGCGCTGGTGTCAACTTGGCTTTTCCGAGCACAAATGCTACTTGAACCTGGCAGGTGTTGTGGACAATTCGTAGGTATGATACTGCGCTGATTGCCATCTCGGAGGCATCGCAGAAGGTATGCAGTTCAATGCGAGCGGAACATTTTAACGCCTCTGTTCCGTAAGAGCGGGGAACCTTGATATCTTCTAGAGCTCGTAGAGAATGACACCATTCTTTCCATTCTGCCTCCCTTTCTGCAGGTAGAGGGTAGTCCCAGGCATCGGGGTGTGAGGCGCTAAATTCCTTACTCAGTGACCTGAGTAAGTGTTTCCCTTTAATGATGACTGGTGCTGCAAGGCCCAGGGGATCATACAGGCTGTTGGTAACCGACAGAACTCCTCGCCGTGTAAATGGTTTTTCTTCTAGCAGCACTTGGAAGGTGAAAGAATCGGACTGCAAGTCCCAGTAAATTCCTAATGATCGCTGCATGGGAACGGGGCCTTTGTTGAAGTCTAGGTTGTGGAGGCCACTTGCATGATCTTCAGGCGGGAAGGCGTCCATTACTTCGGCGTGACTTGAGGCAATTTTGTGCAGGCGAAGGTTTGCAGTGGCTAGCATGGCCTGAGTGCGACGTAGCAAATCTATCGCCGTGGTTGGATCCGGGGCGGAATGGAGGCCATCATCTACGTAAAAATTGTGGTGTACGAACGACTTTGCGTCTGAACCGAACTTCGCTTCTCCTACCTCGGCAGTCTTGCGTAGGGCGTAATTAGCTACTGCTGGTGACGAAGTGTTCCCGAAGATATGAACTTTCATTCTGTACTCCGTTATCGCGCCGTTTGGGTCGATATCCTTGTACCAAAGAAACCGTAGGAAGTCTCTGAATTCCTCTTTTACCTTGAAAGAGTGAAACATTTGCTCAATGTCGCCTACCAGAGCGACTGGATCCTGACGGAAACGTAACAGCACCCCAAGAAGGTTGTTAGTGAGGTCAGGACCCGACAATAACAGCTTGTTAAGAGACACCCCGTTAGATTCAGCAGCTGAATCGAAGACTACACGTATTTTGTCCTTCTTCTTAGGGTGATATACGCCGAAGTGAGGTAGGTACCAACAAAGTTTGGCTGGTCTCAGATCTTCCTGTGGAACGATTTCAGCGTGATCGTTATCGAAAATCTTCTGCATGAACGTAAAATACTGTTCCTTCATAACTGGGTTTTTATCTAGGGTTCGGCGTGTAGACGTAAGGCGTTTCATAGCATTCACTCGGCTACTGGGAAGATCCTTGACGTCGTGTCGGAAGGGCAGTGGAGCTTCCCAGCTTCCGTTTTCATTCTTTTTCATACCATCCTCCATGATTTTCAGGAACCTGCGATCCTCAGTAGAAATTCCGGGCTTATTGTCGTGATTTGTTCGTACGAACACGTGGCGCCCTAGGCCATCGTCAAAGGGGCTGCCTATGGGGGGTGTGTGTTCTTCTTGCCCGCCCCAGGCTGTAGGAGAGGTATCGTGTTTAAGGTAGAAGCGGTTTGGGCAGGGGATGAACAGCGAGTGTCGACCGTTGTAGAGGACTTGGGTCTTGAAAGTAGAGACTTCTACCGGTTTGTGGGCGCCATCGGGACAGGTATTTCCAAGTACTACCCAACCAAGGTCCAACCGCTGGCCCCAAGGCGCGTTTCTGGGTCCGTTGCGTGACTCATGAACCTTGTGCAGTGCGGGGATATCTCGCCCGACAAGCAGCAGAACCTCCGCTTCCTTATCAAGTGTGGGAATCTTGTTTGCTATCTGAAATAGGTGCGGGTGTGCTCGTGCAACCTCTGGTGTGGGAATTTCTTCTCGATTGTTTGGGATCTCATCGCATTCCGTTAGCGTTGGCAACTGATACCTTACTTGCTTGTCTAAGGATTCTATTACCAGTCCGTGCGCACGTCTCCCGAGGGTCTGCTTGACGCCAGAACAGGTCTTGAGGGTGTACGAAGTGGCTGAGCCTTTAATGTTTAGCTTGTCGAAAAGTTTGGCTCTAGCCAGGGAGTGATTGCTTTGGTCGTCTATAATAACGTAGGTTCTAATCGTTACATGGGGCGCGCTCGGGTCATAGACGTCAGCCAAACATATTTTGGCACAGGATCTGCCGATTCCAACGGTGTTTTGACCGCATACTTCGGTACACCTGTTAGTCACGTCCGGAGGCTCCGTTCTTTGGGAGGTCTCAGCTTCCTGCTCCTCGCCGTGCTTCTTTCCCGTCTTGCTGAATCGACTAGCATCTCGCTCTGCCCCATCAACATGAAGCGCAGTCACGTGTCTGTCGCTGTGGCATATCCCGCAGTTTGGGGTGAAGGTGAAGTCTTTCGCAGTGTGACTGGATAATGAAACGCAGCGAAAACAGATGTGGCGCCGTGCTAGTAAGTCCAGGCGCTCAGAATACGGTCTACTTCTTAGTTCGCGACAGACTCGTAAGGGATGAGGTCTTTCGTGAAGGAAACACCACTTGTCAGGACTCTCGACGGACTTTACTTTTTCAGGGATTTCGGGAGTTGTAACGGCAGTTTTAGCGGTCGATATGCCATGGAAACTGTCAGATTCATCACAATTTTCTAGCGTTAGGTAGGGGTCGTTTCTTTCTTTAGCGACTTCTTGAATAAATCGCGAAAATTCGGCAAAAGGGGGATAGTCTACCACTTGCTGTGTTTTGTACTTAAATGCGTGTTTTTGCCATCTCCCTTGTAGGTCGGCGGGGAGCTTGGCGACGATAGGCCTCAGATAGGCAGGTTCATCGAGAATTTGTAGGCCCTTTATTCTTCCATCATTTTTGGCACATTGTAATTCTAGAAACAAATCCCCAAACTCTTGAAGCTGTTTATTGTTTTGCATTCCTATCTTGGGGAACGAGTTTATTTTCTGGAGATGAACTTGCGTGACCACAGAGTTTGAGCCAAATCTCTCTCCTAATTTGCACCAAACTTCCTTTAACCCTTCCCCAGGGTTGTCAATATAAGCATTGCGGAGTCTTTGTGCAAGTCGTTTTGATTCGTTAGTGGTGTACTCGATAATTAAGGAAAGCTGTTCACTGGGGCTTATCTTCACTCCCGCGATCATATTCTCGAATGACCCTCTCCATGTGTGGTAATTCTCTGGGCGGTCGTCAAATTTTTCGATTTTGTTCGATATAAGCTCTCTACGGGCCATAAACTCAATGTAGGTACCCATGGTTGTTTGAACTGGATCGGGTGTAGGCGTAAAGGGTGGGGAGTTTGGGTTGAGCTCGCTGTAAAATGGGATTTTCTGCCTTGCGTCTGGTTCTTGTTTAACCTTTGCCCCAGGCTCGTTTTTAGGGTGGTGTTTTTGCTCCGAATGCAAATCTTCCCCTTTGGTGATGTCATGGGAGAGACAAAAGGGCTCTTCGTGTGAATCTAAATATTTTTGTACGCGTTCCTTAGGATTTACTTGTGGTAAATTTGGCAGGGAAGGCGTTTGAGAGTGAACAGAGGCATCTGACAATTGCAACTCGTCCTCGATGGCTTTAGCCTTTGCTAACGCGATCGCTGCCTCTTCGTCCAAGCGTAGCGCTTCGAGCCTGGCTTTTTCGCTTCTCTTACGCCTAGCAAGGGCGAGTTCTTCTTCTTCTATCAGCAGCGCTGAGCGCGATTCGATTTCAATCCTTTGTTTATGCAACTCGGCCTTTTTTACTGCAGCGGCGGCTTTCGCCTTGGCTTTTAGTCGCGTGGATGTCACGGAGTTGATAGATCCTGTCGTTGAACTTCTTATAGACTGCGCCTCTAATAACAAGCTTTTTATCTGTTCATCACTATCTTTTATCACACTGTCTAAAAATTCTTTGCGCTTGGCCGCAGTTTCCTCTAATTGTTTTCGTTCATCTATAATTTCGCTTGATTTCACGCTAGCGGTCAATTCTTGTATTGATAAAAGCGTTAATCGGTAGGCACTGAATAAAGATCTTGCTTCCTTGATCCCATTGCGAATTTCTTCAACAGACTGTTCTGGCGACTGTACGATTTCTATTTGATCTAAGCACTTCTTCCACTGGATTTCGAGTTGGTTTTCGATTTCAACTAATTTATTCTCGATTACCTTGTGCGACGGTTTCTTAACTCTCTTCGGGCGATTTGTCCCTACACCTTCTTCGGCAGGTTGAATATTATCAGCTACAGTGGAACTCGCGGCTCCCAATTCGTCCTCTGAGTCTGGCAGTGGGATTTGCTCGGGTGACTGAACTCCCAAATCATCTTCGTTGTGGTCCATAGCTTCTGGCGATCAGCTCTGTTTGCGTGCTGCGTAGTTCTCCTTTTTTACTGTTCCGCTACCTCGACCGATATTTGGTCTTGGCCGAGATAGGGCAGCATAACCAGCGAAGTTAAAATTACTTTTTATATGGCAAAAAAGGAAAGAACTTACATAGGCTTGGTTGATGTGAAAAAACTAGAGAGTAAATAAGACAATGACTATTATACTTTGCTAAAGGAAATCCGAACGTAACAGATTGACCAATAATAAGGATTTACGACAGATACTATCTCTAAAATGACTAACCTACGTCTCAAGCGGAAATAATCACGAAACAGAAAAATGATTGTTTATATAATGTTCAGTGGCGTGACGGCACACATACCGTCCAAAAGGACAGCCGGGGAGTACTAGGAACGAGTTTCCGATTCGGGCCCACTTCGGAAATTCTCGAAAACATCCAATATGGCTGCTCAAGCGTGGTGGAAAACTGACAGCCAAAGGGGCTGTTTTATCGCCAGAGAAACGTGATTTTACGGTATTGTTGACGAAGTTTGCGTTTATTGTGACTTTTGAAGAGTTCTTGGTCCTGTATAGTGAGCAATCCTATTGTAAATGCCTTATCAATTTGTCTTGTTCCGCTGGCCGGCATTACCGAAGAAAATAGTACCGTCCAACGGGACATCCTAAATTATGGCAATACATCACCTCTAGCTTTCTTTGTTAAACTTTGTTGTAGAATGTGATTTCTGTAGGTTTCCACAACCTTAGTATAACTCTATAGTAATGTTTTTATTCATAAAAGTGGCCTTATCCTTTTGGCCGGTATTACAGAAGAAAATAGTACCGTCCAACGGGACACCCTGAGTTCTAGGCCGAGAAATATGACTGCAAGTAAAATAGGCAATGATGTCATTTTTCACCAAGACAACTCCGATGAACACTGACAGTAACTTTTTATCTTTTTCTGAAAAAGCTATAGTGATCGTTTTCCTATATCGTTGTTAGTGAAGGCGTATTCAATGCACAATTTTAGGAGTTGATGACCCGGAAAGATACAGTCCAATCACACGTGTGCTGTATCGAGATATTTTCCACACAACTTACATGTACGTCATTAGAGAAAGCATGCCCAATTCATGGACCATCAAAAAAAATATGGGCCTTTTTTCTTAAATTTAGTAATTATCCTCATAATACTGATCATCATTACCATCGTCATCATCAATCACCATCATCATCATCATCATCATCAGCAACATCATCAAGTGCAGCATTTTGCCTTCATTGTATTTGCTAACCAGATTAACTTTCAAGAATTCGTTGTTACAAAGCAAGCTGCCCTCAAGTTGTCTTTATTCTAACAAAGGAGTTTGAAATAACCACGTCCAATAGCTGCTGGAAAAGCATGAAGGAAACTAGTTTCATGAGAATTGTTACTATGTTGAAATTCAAAACAACCAAACGACACTGAGAGACTTCTTTAGGGATCTTGAAATGTGCTAATTGTCCATTTATAAGTCGTTAATTGGTCTTAATTCCAGAATCTAAACCCGTACAGACCTCTACGTTAATGGCTTCTTTTTTGCTGCTGTAGTTTCTCATTAAAATCTAGCAAGAATATATTTTAATTATAGGACCAATCAAAAACTGTTTTACTTATAGACATAACACGCATACGACTGCTAGAACAAGTCTTATTTTTTTTCA
This sequence comes from Porites lobata, assembly GCA_942486035.1. NCBI lineage: Eukaryota > Metazoa > Cnidaria > Anthozoa > Scleractinia > Poritidae > Porites > Porites lobata. The sequence continues at coordinate 356,831 of CALNXK010000251.1, read as the reverse complement.
TAATATAGCGAAAAATCGATAATGTTATTTTGGAAATTATGATGACTTCTGTTCAAACCGCAGAGAAGCATTGTCATGAAATGTCGCCAAAATGTGTTAAACAAAAGCGAAAACAGTGAAAATTAGACAAGTAAGGATAATTAATCCACTCTTGTTACTCAGCGTTCCCGAACCAAGAGAGGTCCTGGGATCCTTTTTGGTGAGTAATAGGAAATAATAAAGAAAGAAATGCGTCGTTTTTCACAATCTCTGTAAGGAAACGAGATTTGATAAAGACCCTTGAAGGAGTTTTTAAGCTCCTCCTGGGAGGTATTATCTCAAATCCCTGCAGAAAAACACATGAAGTTAATTTGTGTCAAATAAATAAAAATATATATATTTTTCGACCACGAGTTTTAAATCCTAATCGCATCAGTGACCTTTATGATAAAACAGGCATGTAGAACATTCTGAAAATTACGTGTTTCATCATTGATCAGCAAAAGTTCATTAAATGTTTTATTTAATAAGCACTTTGAGCAACACTGATCTAGTAGATGCAAGAATGTGTTTCTCTCCTTTTCTTACCCCATTTGCTTAAAAACAAAAAAAAAAAAACAGCAAGGCATCAATCGAGCACTTTACTTTATTTCAATACTGTAGTTTCAATAAGTTGAAAACTTCTTTCCATGAACGCCGTAAATGTAAGAACAAGATTTAAAAGTCTAAAGGAAAACGCCCTACAATTACGTTAACAAATCTCTATCTATTTTAATTTATATTAAAAATACTTAAAATTAAAAGATGCAATAACAGCAAAGTTTAAAGACTAAGGGATGATTTGAAAGCAACCGATATTTTCCTTTTTTAAAAAAATGCTACTAGATTTAACTGATTTCGATTCTTGATGGAGAGATTTCCACTCCCAAATGTAAAAAATAGAACCTTTCAGTTTGTGGATCACGTATTATTACAATATTTAAGTTACTTCTTCTAAGGCGAGATTTGTAGGACTTGTTTTCGCTGCTCATTGGAAAGAGTTCCCTTATATACTGTGGCACTTTTTTGTGTATAATATCAAGAGCCATAATGAGATAATATCATACATAAGAAGGCATAGCCTTTGTCCCTTCTCGTGGCTAGATTATCCCAGTTAGGAAATTTAAGGAGATCTTCTGATCTCGTTTTATAGTCCTGGGAGGTATTATCGATCTATTCGGCAATTTTTGAATTTACTGAGTAAATTGAGACACTTAGGGAGGTACTTTGTATACATTAGAAATAGTAAAGGACCTAAAGCAGACCAGAAAAGATGGTCCTGTTTCCGGACGGAATGTTTCAAACTGAAACTCGAGTTTCATTTTCCAAGGCAATTTTTGATACCAGTTTCAGGATTTCAAGGCCGTTTTTCGGTAAATTAATGATGAAACTGATTTGCGCAAATAGTAGACACGATTCCGGGCAAATTAACCAGGTCTGAATTTTGCATACCATTTATCCAAACCGTGAACAGACCAGTTTGCCCATATAGATGGTGAAAACTGTTGTTTTCCACAATCTACTGTTGCTGCCTATTGCCGGTATTATTTAAACCAGTTGAGAGGCACTCCTGCAATGCCATAAAGTTACAGCTTTCTTGGTAATATTGCGTGGGAGACGGTTTTAAAGGCTTTAGTGATATCTTAAAATACTATCGTTTCGCCCTGTATCGAGCTCAAAGGAAAAGTAAACGTGCATTTCATTTCCTCTCGGGAGCCAGTTCGTTAAGCCTGTTAACAATACAACGCGTGTATTATAAATTAGCAGGAATTTATTGAATTGGCATGCGCAGGCGCCATAGGTCACGCGCGTATTTTTTCCAGCTATGGAATGTAGCAACTTATGTCAATAGAACTCGCTGGAAAAAGTTAAGGATCACTGATTTAAGAAAATAAATATTTTCTTGTATATCAGAGCGTTTTGGCAACACTTAGTGGTAAACTGTAGAGGCAGAAATAGTGCTTCTAGCGTGACTCATATTACTGATAACGTGGTACTGTTTGTCTTTTTCATAGGTTATTTCTTGTTCTTATCGTTGCAGGGTGTGGTAAAGTTTTCATGATTAGAAAAGTTGAATATGAATAGCTTCAAGTCAGTGGAAGTCTGGAGGGCTATGATGACTGGGCCTGGGATGTCTGTGACATAGAAGGATGCTAAAGCGATTTCCCCTTTGTAGCAACAAGCTATAGTAATGGTATCGTGTTGCTTGATCTGTGAGCCGCCACTGGTAGTGAGGGTTATATCCGATGGTAATAAGGAACCAGGTTTTAGGTTCTGCTGGCACATTTGACCACAGAACCTTAGACTGCGAGCAGTCCCTCTTCGGTCAGTCACGTCTAAGCTCGGCAGGACTGGAGAGAGCGAATTGCTTTCGCTCGCTTCGCACTCGCGCTTTCCTCGCTCGCGTGAATTCGCTCTCTCAAGTCCTGCCGAGCTTAGACGTGACTGACCGAAGAGGGACTGCTCGCAGTCTAACAGAACCTCATTGGGAGTGTGTTTCCCAGGTACCGTTGTCCAGGGTGGCTTTAAGGAGGATGTTCTTATGAGTATCCTGGCTTAAATTAATTGATACAAATGCTTCATCTCTAAGACGATTGGTCTCCCTACGTAAGACAACAGCTTGAGGCTTCGCTTCTGGCTTGTTCTAGGGAGTGAAATCGTTGTCTTAGGGCTTTTGATCAGCAGGCGTCTGCAATATGGTTTGGCTTCTTGCAGGACAGAAATATCTGATCACGTGCTAGGCAGTTGGAAGGTGAACTGTGGGCGCTGTCACAGTTTCCGCTCTTCCGTGTTCCTACTGAAGGTTGATAATTCTACGGTTGGTGCATTGTGGTCCTTTTTTGGTGTTTTGTTTCACAACTGATTTGCAACATTAATTGCTGCGAAACGAGTTCAATAGCTGTGTTGCGCGATTTAGCACACACGAATTAGGCCTGTCTTGCAACAAATCAGGTTGTTACAGGTTGCGAAAATGTTGTGTAGCGTGTAGTTCTATTGCTTTGCAACAAAATCTATATAGGGTGCCTGTTTTACTGGCCGTTAGGAAACGTTTGCAGAATTGTCAAGTGACGTATGTCCCGTGTATGGAGTGATTCCCGTGTAAAATTATCCAATCAAAATTCAGTATTCGCCCAACTGACTTGTTGGAAGACAGGTTTGAACGTGGGTGATAAACCGCGGATACTGGGACTTTTAAGATGCCACGACGGCGACGACAACCAGAACGTAAAAAAAGCAATATGTTGAATAGGCAAAACAACAATTTATCACGCTTTTTTGAACATAGTTTTGCTGTCACATAGAACTACATCGGAGAAATTCCTAATTTTACCTTTTATGGAGCATGTAAACAAGCGACGGCTCAATTTTCTTTCTCTTTCTGAACTTGAATATGGTTCTTAGGAATTCGGCTTAAAAAGAGTTCGCTTGAATTTGACAAAGCAAATGAGTTGGAGTAATCGTGATAGAGATTGAAAGAACACAAATTCACTTTTTAAATGACGTTTTCGTGGCCGTCGCCGTCGTGATATCTTAAACTCCCTATTGCCTATAGGAAGGATCGTATCAGGAAATGCTCCACTGTATCGTTCTAAATTCTAAATTCACCCATCGAGGTTTAAGCAATAATCGCTTTAAATTGTTGAATGTGTCGCCTGTCCAGATCAAACCCAAGCTTTTCCGAGTGATCGTTAATTCTTGGGCGTGGCTAGTTTCTCTCTCAATTTGCACCTTAGTGATTTTTTCCTTATTGGATTACCGAGGAGAAGAAGCACTTCCAGAATCAGCGTAACATATACGTGCTGCACTGTTCAAGGAAATGAGTATGATGTTTAAAAACGGCATATATATCTATTAGAAATTCGTAGCAGGCGAACATCGCAAAACCCTTTCTCCCAGTCCGGGCTAAAAAAAATTTACCGAGCAAAAAGGCAAGGTAAAGCATTTTTAGCAATAAATAGCCAAGCAAGGTTATCAGAAAAGTAAGAGAGAAGACAAAGGAATTCTGATACAACACGATGGAAACAGACGAGACGTTGATCCTAAATTTCGGTTAATCCAAAAATGCTTGCTTCAGACTGAATTTTATGCAATCAAAGGACAGTGGTTGAAAGACACTCTTTACTAACTTAATAAAAAGAAAGCTGAAAAATGAAGGCACACTATTGGTATCAATCAACCGTTGAACCCCCTACACCCCCCACCCCCCCTACCCCCAACCCGCATGTACCAAAAGAGGTCTTCGGATCTTTCGAGGTCAGGGCGTTTTGGCAACAATTAGTGGTAAACAAGAGACTGGTCATGTACTACTTGTCTTTTTCCTGGGTCATTTTTTTTTTCTTATCGTCGCAGAAAGAAGGTATAGTGATGGTACCGTGGTGCTTGATCTTTGAGCCGCCGCTGGGCAGACCACCATGGCAGACAGTTGTGTTTGAGATGTTTTGAATGACCAAGCAATCTCCACCGCTTTATTTAGTCTGTTTAGTGTTAGAGAAGAGCCTTTACTTATTAGCTTTTCTCTAACTTTGGACGAGTTAGTGCCAAATACAATGCGATCTTATATCATTTTGTCTGGATTTTTGAAATCGCGGTTTTGGGCGATCAAGGATCAAAGATGCTTAGATTTGTGATGAATTTCTAAAACAAGGTTAAGACAAAAACACGCTTGGGAAAATCAGTCCTCTCTTGTCTCCCCAATCCCCCAGGTACCATGAACGGTATTCAGATCCTTTTAAGAGATTCACATTAAATAATACTCTAGACAAAGAAATCCACGATTTACTTACAAGTGGTGTAGCGATGACAGATTCGAAAATATTCCAGGCGGAAGCTGATCGATCTTGTTGTTATCCAAAAACCTACAGAAAGTAGAAAGTATTATTATTCATTCAAAATATTTTCCCGATTCTGATTGGCTAATAGTATACGTTTAATTCACCATAACCAGTTACCGATGACCAAATTTGGAAGAATTTTGTGTTTAACCAGGAAATGACGTCAAAAATGCAGCGTTTTCGCAGGTTAAGGCACCGTTAACCGAGAAGACCTGGGGACGAAGTTGAGTTGTTTTGATTGTGAACTTGAAAAATGCGGACATTTCACTCGTTTCAAGAGTAAGAACTAGGCGAAAACATAGCTAAAAACATGGCGAGAACAGCAGGAAGACAACTCGAAGGGCGACATCTGCTATTTGGAGAATATTTGCGGGGCTGGACAAACCTAAACGTGCACTATCGAAGATGAAATTAACATCGATGGATCGATGGAGGTTAGCATGTTTTAGCAATGTTTTTAAAGTAGGAATTATTTTGAATGAATAATAAAAGAATTATTGAATTTGATCGAATTATTCGATCTCGGAGGGTGTTATCTGCCTCGGCCGATAACACCCTCCTCGATCTCCATAATTCTTCATAAGATACTCAGTCTCATTCATTAATTGTTAATTAATGACTTAAATTAGTGAGTAATTCTACGATACAGGATGGACAACTACCGACATTCTAGCAAAAATCGTTTAAACTATCTTTAAACGGATAAACTTTGACAATTCGCTGTAAACGCTTAGGTTTCGAACTCCCCTCGTGCATCGTGTTATTTTACAAAGATCCGATTTGTACGGTAAGGTAAAACGGGGAACGAAAAATATGCAACTTGATTTGCAACGTTAATTGCTACGAAACGAGTTCAACAGCGGTGTTGCGCGTTTTACCACTCACGAAATAGACCTGCACGTCCTGCAACAGACCAGGTTGTTGCAGGTTGCGAAAATATTGTGTAGCGAGTAGTTCCACTGCTTTGCAACAAAATCTAGATTGGCTACCTGTTTTAATGGCCCTTGCCAAACGTTTGCGGCATTGTCAAGTGACATACGTTCCGTGTATGGAGCGATTCCCGTGTAAAATTATCCAATCAAAATTTAGTGTCCACGCAACTGAATTGTTCGAAGACAGGTTTGAAAGTCGGTGATAAACCGCGCTACTTCACTTTCCTACTCGTTTTGGAGCATAATGTTGCTAAACAACTCGCACATTTTTGTTGCCCGTTAATAATAATAATAATAATAATAATAATAATAATTTATTTGGTCAAAGCACTATTTACAATTCATTTCTGTTAAAAAACACTTTGTTTCGATTAAAAAAATTATTTCGGTAAAAAAAATCATTTCAATTAAAAACATTTCAATTACAAAATCAAAGAAAGTAATTTCAAGCGCAAACGTATTCGAACTACAATATTTTTTAAATTTAATAATAATGAACGTATTTTATTGATAACAATGCTAACTATTAAAATCCTATTTACAATTAATTCACTTAAAAAAACTATTCCGTCAAAACACTATTTATAATTCCTTTCGTTTAAAAACACTTAGTTTTGATTAGAAAAAAATTCATTTAATTAAAAAAAAAAAGAATTAAGAACATTTCATTTCAATTAGAACAATCCATTTCGATTTAAAAAAAGAAACTATTTTCAAGGTCAATTGCATTCTTGATAAGAAAATCACTAAAACAGGAGGAAATTTTAATAGCGTTCTCAACGCGTTACTGACGAATATTTGCCATTTATAAGTAAGGAAACACATCAGTAGTCCAATTGAATGGCTCTTCAACAACTTCGACGACAATATCAACATTCTTAATGTCACATGACGCTAGAGCCTCTAAGAGAAACCAACGCAGATCTCAAGAGTGCGAATGAAGTTCTGCTTCTGATCCATGAGATGGTTTTGCCATACTGCTCCCCTTTATTGATGGCAATCAGCTGTGCTAAACGGTTATGATACATTAAGCACTCCTTTCCCATTCCGCCAATTAGAATGTGTGTTGTGGTGAAGATCGACCAAAGGTGTAAATGTTCCATGCTCGGTGTCCAGAACTCTCCTTGAGTACAGATTCTTTTTCTCGTTCTCATGGATACGATAAGTTTGATGTGGCTCTAGGTCCCTATACGATACAGCATTAGGGTGAAAGACCCTCACATCGAAGAATGCTGATCGATGTCGCTCCCAGAAACCACGCGTGTGGATATCTAACCTCGCATCCTGGGCTTTGTTAGATCATCTGTTTAAATGTTCGCCGGAGATGTCTTTAGGTACTGGCTCGATCTCCACATCACTACACACCATACTCAGAAATTCAGCTTCGAGATCTCTTAGCTCGTTGTGGGGTTGAGTGATAAAACCTCCTAGTTTGCAAATCATAGAGTGATCAACCGTAAAGGCTTCCCCACAAGCACATGTGGAGGGGAAATCTTCCACTGGCCAGTCGTAGCGTAGTTTAACAGCATCGCGGAACTCCCTCTTAATCAGGTTAAAGCCCAAATCCTGGAGGGGAAGCACTGTAAGTCATGCTAATGATCCCTTTTCGGTTGCCAGATCTAATGCTTGCTGAGTCTTTCTTGGTGCCATTGCTGAGTCTTTCTTGGTGCTGTAAATATGTCGAGTCAGCCTTCAAAGAAAGATATACGGTTGGGATCCGCATATGCGTGGACTTGAGGAAGGTACTCTTTAATGACCTCAAATAATTTACTCGCATAGATCAAGAAAAAGTAAAGGACGATCCTTGAGGGACACCACTATCTACTTAAAGGTTCTCTGAAAGTTTCTGCTCGAAAGAAACGCGTTGAGATCTATTAGAGAGATAAGACGCAAACCAATGTGAAGCAGACACCCGGCACCAAAGCTTGTTATTGTACTGAGACGGTTGAGTAAGACGTCAAGGTCGACTGTGTCGAATGCTGCACTTAGGTTTAAGGGACAGCCTCTTTACATGACTTTTCACGCATAGTGTGCTGTACTTTTTGGCTTTAAAAAGCGTTTATCTCAAGTGAAGGGAAAAAACTCTAATTCGGCTTTCTTCATTAGCTTTCATTCATACGACCTGAAGTAGAAGGTGGGCGCGGTATGCCGGAAAAGGCATTGCTGACTTGATAAAAATGGGAGTAAAAGATTTCAAGACATCTTCTCCTCCTTTGTTTTAAAAGTGACGACATGTTATTAAGGAAGTAAGCAACTCGAGAATTCCAACGTTTTGCACACTAGGAGTCTCAACTTAAAAGTGAGTACTGGCGCTGAAACCGGAAGATAATTCCTACGGGGAGGATCGTGTGAAGAAATGGTCCACTGTAGCGTTCTAAATTCTAAATTCACCCATTAAGGTTTAAGCAATAATTGTCTTAAAATGTTAAAGATGAAGCCTCTCCAGATCAAACCCAAGCTTTTCCGAGTGATCGTTAATTCCTTTGCGTAGCAAGTTTCTCTCTTAAATTGCACGTTGGTGATTCTTTTTATTAGATTACCGAGGAGAAGAAGCGCTTCCAAAATCAGCGTAACACATACTGTACGTGTTGCAATGTTCAAGGGAATAAGTATGATGTTTCAAAACGTCATAGATATAGCTATTGTAAATTCGTAGCGAGCGAACATCGCAAAAACCTTTTCGCCAGTCCAGGCTTAAAAAAGTCTGAGCAAAAGGCAAGGCAAAGCAATTCTAGAAAACCAATTTTAGTAGCAATAGATAGTCAAGGACGGTTATCAGACAAGTAAGAGATCTAGAGAAGACAAAGGAATTCTGAGATATAACACGATGAAAACAGACGAAAGGATTATCCTGAATTTCGGTTAATCCAAAAATGGTTGCTTCTGACTTATATGCACTCAAACGACTGTGGTCGAAAGAGACTCTTTAAAGACTACAAAGGGAAGCTGAAGAATAAAGCCACACTATATATGGGTAATCAATCGACCGTCGAGCCCCCTCCCCACCCACCCACTTCTCAAACCGCATGTGCCAAAAGAGGTCTTCGGATCTTTCGAGGTCAGCGATATAGTCGTGAACAAGTTAAGTATCATTTGATTTTAGAAAATAAATATTTTCTTGTACATTAGTGCATTTTGGCAACACTTAGTGGTAAACTGGATCCGGAAGGGTAGGAATAGTGCTTCTAGATTTGCTCATATTATGTAGACATCAATGTAGTTGTAACTTTCTAGAGTGTTTACGTAATATTATCGTAGTAACATAAGGAGCTCGAACTTGACAGCGACATACAACAATCACGTACTCAAACCTCAGCCAATTCTGAACGCGGTAGTGAGGCCGGGCATAATACGCTTTACAAGGAGGCTAAGCTTATTTACCGAGACCCTCACTGGTACTCTTGTAAGGCGAAGGATACAATTTACTTAAGAGCGAAGGCACAGAAAAAAATCGAGCAAAATCGGCAAATCGTGGCCACAGCTCAAAACCTAACTTACCCTCATTTTCAGTCTGTAATAAGGTTTTAATGAGTTTATAACACTGCTGAGGTTTAAATTTCAAAATGCGGCCGAGTTTGGGAATTATTTGAGATTTTCGATTTCAACGGTCTGCGGGCCTAAAATCAGCCGCCGAACACGGCAATATAGCCTAGCGACAGAAATGAGCTGACTTTTCAAAAACGAGCGAATATATTGGCAATCTTCCACTTAAATCTCAAAAAGCAGATATCTAACAATTTCTGAACGGCACATTTTTTAGATTTAGAGTATAAAATATCGACGAACCAGCAGAATTTTGAAACGTAATTTGCATAATGCTTATAAATACAACAATTTACCGCTAAAACCAAAATCGAATTTTCTATATGGGGGAATTCTCCAAATCACCCCAAATCCCGCTTACTACCCAATGAGATATAGTACTTCAACATTATCTGAAAGTTAGTCTGGTGTTCTTGCGAACGCTTGTAAAATAGATTGATTATTTTGAGGTTATTTCGCCCTAAACAACTGCTAATTAACCCCAGGGTCAGTTGACACGTGCACGTCACCTTAGTTTTATGCATCGATTTGAGCTCGTTAAAAGGGAGAAACTAACAAGATTCTTTTAATATGTACCTGTTTTAATAAAATACACGCAATCTTCAAAAGTAGAGGCCGTTCAATGGGTAATTTCTGTTCTTGAGATCTTGTAGATTGTACCATGGCGTCTGCGAGTGGACCTGAGTCTAGGTCTGTTTTCCCGTGACTGCGAAATCAGAATAACATCGAGAAATAATTCTCCCTCGAATCTTCGTAAGTGAATCAGCTTTGCAGTGCCTTACCTGAGATAAAAAGTGGGCCGAACAGCAAAACATTTCTAGCGCAATTTGGATCCTGTGTGGAACGCAGTGTATTGCTGAGCGAAAGGTGAGTAAACAAACCTGGGAAAGTACGTTACCTTTGATTGTATGACCAGCCAGTAAACGATAGTCTCCAGCGAAAAATAAGATTCGCAAAAATCTTGCTGATGTATATTTAACAGTTTGTTACTATAAATTTACACTTGGTTTGTCTAAAACTTTAAATAATGCATATCTGTCCAAGAGTATAAGAATGTTTCGAAAGATCCACCCCTAAATAACTGTGGGCTACTCCTTTTTCTCCATCACCGATGTGCACTTCCTTCCCACTGTCTTTTGCATGAGGCTTGTATGCCTTTTTAACTGTTATCGACACTTAAAACTGGCCGTTTAAGGCCTGGTTTAAGAACTTGACTGACTTAAAAAACCGTCGCGAACATGCGCTGTTATTGTTGGACTTTGGAAGCTTTAAGCCCAAAATGATGGTGCAATCTCGAGAAATTTGCCCGGGTCTAATTATAAGACGGGGAACGGGTACTAAGAAAGGGACGGTCTAATTTAGCAACCCGCGGACAATCTGGGCATGCTTGCCTTCTGTCGCAGGGGCAACCGTTAAGGCCAGGTACGCCGCCCCCATCCGAGAGGATTGCATGGCAGCCACCATTTCAGTCGCTTTTTCCACATCATGACCTTCAATTATCATGTATTATAATGCGGGCCTTGATCGTTGCCACCTTACCAGAAGTCTAATCTTCGCACTGTTAGACCATGAGAATCTCTATTATTATTCCATAAATGCACCATTGACTTTTCCTTGCTCAGCTTCCGGTAAACCGATACTCCGAAGCAAAAATAGCTTTACAACTCTATCCAGACCAGAACTCCTGATATCAACAGATATACCCCCCCTAAAGAGAGCAAACGTTCCCCGAAATATTCACTTGACCCACCCCATCCCTTCGTTAAGAAAAACTACGCACTCAGTTCACTGGACAAAACGCGCTCGTGAATATACCAAACTATAGCCGTTCATCCTACAAGCAATCTCAGTTTTAGCAGGCGTGGCCACGTTTCCAGTTGCTGTAAGATTAATTCGACACCTGCAACAGACACTGTAAATTAAATAGCAGCCACAACGCCCTTCCTTGAAACCGTCAGGACGAGAAAGTTTATAAAAGACTTAACAGGTGTGCGCGGCGGCTTCCTTTTCTTCCTTCCCTCCCATTGTAGCACTCAAATTCTGACCCTGATATTAATTCTAGCAGTAATCAATCGTTCCTGAGCCGATAGGCACAAGGATACCAGTTTCTTGCAAAATATGCTGTGACATCCGTTTGCCCATCCCCCTTTCTGCCTTCGGTCGCTGATTAGGTTTGGTTCTGTGCTTTAAAATAACTTTAGGAACGAAACATGATACGTGAGGGGCGTGTCCGGCTAAGGGCAAGTGACTCTCGGTGTTGAAGACATATACTGAGCTTGTCAGTATTTCGTAGCCTGTACCACGTCGCGAAAATAGAACAAGCCAAAGAAAAATAAGACGCCTTTCTTTCCCCAGCCCCCGCAGGTTCTTCGCATACTTTTTACTGCACAACTGATTCTACCTTTTCGAGCCGGAGCGAACATGGACGCCCTTGGGGTTAAGTTTCCACTTCATTTTCGGTACCTGACTAAAGGCAATCTCTGACTTGTGCGCCTATGCTTCGTTTGCACTGAAGTAGCAGTATATGACCACGACAGACTTGCTGCTATTCTTGGTTTGAAACTGCAATGGGCAAGAACAATTTCTTGAAAAGAGCAAACAATTTCCTCCTTAGCACTTAGCAGACATGGAGAACAACTACTAGGACTTAAGCAATGCCATTGCTTAAGTCCTACTAGACTTGAAAAGAGAAAGCATGATGCTCTCTCTTTTTAATGATTTACGGCTAAACAGTACAATTTCATGTAGCTTTTACGCAAAATTAAATACTTAGTTGTTTGCAGAATTGCATTTATCAACAAATCACAGAAATTTAACTAAGTTTAGATCTCATAGATAAGAATTGAACGGAAAAAACTTTTGGGGTAAAAAAGTCAAAAAATAATGTTTTCTGGAAAATCACTTAATAGACATACAATAGCAGAGATATGATGCCTGTAATTTTCTGTTCAATGCACCTTATGACAAGTCTGACTAATCCGGCACTGGTAACCCATGCCTTAAAACCGCCTTGAACCTTAAAATTTAATTCATTTGCCTTTCATGCGTAGGTAAAATCAGAAGAACAGAACATTCAGTTACTGTACCATTTTTAAAAGTGGGACAGTATGTTTGCTAATCATCTTAGTTAACCGCTTTTAAAATAGGACAAAAGGACACCTGGTCATACAGGAAAATGAATTTACTGTATCCCGAAAGCTTTGGTTTCCCGTGCACTTATTTTTCGCAGGAGACAATCGATAATTACCTGGTCACGCAATCGGAAGTGAGTAACTAATTAAAAGTCATTGATACCATCGCCGCTTAGCAAATACACTACGTGCTGCAAAGGATCTAAATTGCGCTAGAATGTTTTCCTATTCGGCCCACTTTTTATGTCAGGTAAGGCACTGCAAAGCTGATTCATTTACGAAGGTTCGAGCGAGAATTATTTCATGATGTTATTCTGATTTCGCAGTCACGGGAAAACAGACCTAGACTCAGGTCCACTCGCAGACGCCATGGTACAATCTACAAGATCTCAAGAACAGAAATTACCCATTGAACGGCTTCTCCTTTTGAAGATTGCGTGTATTTCATTAAAACAGGTACATGTTAAAAGAATCTTGTTAGTTTCTCCCTTTTAACGAGCTCAAATCGATGCATAAAACTAAGGTGACGTGCACTTGTCAACTGACCCTGGGGTCAATTAGGGAAAGTTCATTTAATATGACAAGGGGCGGGGGAGATGAAGATATTGAAACTCGAAGCTTGAAATTTTAGCAGCCCGCCTCGCTAGCGGTTCAATTTTTTAGGAGCCCCTCCTTGGTAGTCGAAAAAAATTCAGAGCCCCCCTCCTCCTTCAATTCCTTTGCTCCCCTGAAAAAAGATCGCTAGACTGTATTAAATATATTTACCGTTATTCTTCAATGGTTTATACTATAACAAACTTGAGATACAGTTGTGATACAATTTTCTAAAGCATTTTTGGGATGACCAAGAGTGTAATAATTACTGAGACTACATTTGTTATATCTGTAAACCACGTGATATAGCTGAGTTGCACTGGTCATTAGATTGTTGAGTTGAAAACCATCCGATCTGTATGATGATATCATGTGTTGGTTTTGAAGTATACAAATTTTCGGAGCCCCCCCTCCTAGCGCAACAATTTTTTCAGAGCCATCCCTTCGGGTGTCTAAAAATTTTCGGAGCCCCCTCAATATCTTCATCCCCCCCCCCTTGTCATATTAAATGAACTTTCCCTTAGCGGTTGTTTGGGGCAAAATAACCTCAAAATAATCAATCTAATTTACAAGCGTTCGCAAGAACACCAGACTAACTTTCAGATAACGTTGAAGTACTATATCTCATTGGGTAGTAAGCGGGATTTGGGGTGATTTGGAGAATTCCCCCATATAGAAATTTTTGGTTTTGATTTTGGTTTTAGCGGTAAACTGTTGTATTTAAAAGCGTTATGCAAATTATGTTTAAAAATTGTGCTCGTTCGTCGATATTTTATTCTCTAAATCTAAAAAAATGTGCTGTTTAGAAATTGTTACCATATCTTTTTTGAGATTTAAGTGGAAGATTGCCAATATATTCGCTCGTTTATGAAAGTCAGCTCATTTCTGTCGCTAGGTTATATTGCCGTGTTCGGCGGCTAATTTTAGGCCCGCAGACCGTTGAAATCGAAAATCTCAAGTAATTCCCAAATTCGGCCGCATTTTGAAATTTAAACCTCAGCAGTGTTATAAATTCATTAAAACCTTATTACGGACTTAAAATGAGCGTAGGTTAGGCTTTGAGCTGTGGCCACGGTTTGCTCGATTTTTCTGTGCATTCGCTCTTAAACCTCCACGATAACAACATCAGTAGAGACAGTGGAATTGAGATTCCAGAACCGTGGCAGACCCAGGATCAGACAACAGCAGCCGATTGCTAGCAAAGCAGACCGCGGTGGGAACAATTTTTTCCTTTAAGAACGCCAACGGTACTTCATATCGAAGCTGGCCAACATTGAGTTAACTTCGAATCACACCAATCACTGGCATTCACGCTGAGTAAATCTAAACCATCTCCCGAATAACACAGCCACATATTTTTCCATTCTAGATATTTTATTCCTTATCCTATACAGTATAGTACTAAGACTGATAAAGACAAACACACACTGACTCAAAGTCAAGTTATGAACTCACTTTATTACTTTTACAAACATTAAAAACAGAGTCAATTTCCATCGCTTCTTCGTCTTTTGATAGTGGTTCAAGGCATCTTTGGTAGCTCACTGACGTACTTTTCCCACGATTGACTACTGAAGCTTAAAGAGGGGGACATTGGGATTTTCGGTTTTGCGGTTTTGGCTATTTTTTAGATCGGTTTTTCGGTTTTTGTTGCAAAAGACTTCGGTTTTTCCGTTTTGGTGGTCATTGCGGTTTGCGGATTTTTCGTTTTTTAGCATCTGGTTTTCGGTTTTCGTGAAAAACACTAGCGGTTTTTCGGTTTTGGTACCCGATGTGGTTTTTGGTTTTTCCTATTTTGTCCTATTTTGGGTTCGGGTTTCTGTTCGATTTGAGCAGCACTTGATCTCGAATAGCCGCGAAACGCCAAAGTTATTTAGAGGAATGCGTACCTCCCGCGCCAGCAACGGAAGAAGCAATTGTGGATTGTGTTGCGTTTTTTTACGAGGAGGGAAAAGGCGGCGAGAATTTTCGAAAGAAAGACAAGTTTCGATGTAAAGTGAAAAGGGAAGAGACAAGCCTGCAGAAGCTTAATGTTTCGTAAGTCAATCGACAATCATTAATGTCATTATACAGTGAAACCTATATTAAGCGGACACCCTCTATTAAGCGGACAGTAGACGAAGTCCCAAAATTTATTTCCGTTATTTACTTTAAATGAAACCTTTATTAAGCGGACACCTCTATTAAGCGGACGCGGACACCCAAAAAGTACGTGAAATAGTCATTTCTATTGTTACCAACCTGTATTAAACGGACACTTGTAATCAAATTCCACTACCCAACATGCCAGACACCGGAAATGCGAAAGATTACCTCCAATTGCCACCCACAACTTTTTCGATTTTTACATTAAAAAACGTTACTTGACGAACTTATTTGATTAGTCCCACAGTACAGTATTTTTTTTCTATTTCGTTTTGTTTGTATAGAGCTTGTTTCACTCATCTGATTTCTTCAAATTTGAGTTGCAATCTATGTCTATGGTACTATGACCAATCGGTCCACTTTGATAAAGAAATTAATGCAAACGTATATCGTCAAAGTCTCTGGGAGTATTCTTAACATTTCCACTGTTCATTTGAATAGCATTTGACATCTCATATGACGTTATCTATCGAAACCTGTATTAGGCGGACACCCTGTATTAAGCGGACACTACAGCATTCCCCGAGGGTGTCCGCTTAATGCAGGTTTCACTGTATTTACATTACAATAGCTTAATCACTATAGTTTATCCCATACATAAAGCTTCTTTACGAAGACTTAATGTCCCTAATAGTCCTAATACATTGAGAATACGCAATATCTAAGCGTAGAAGATCGAAGAGAGGTTAAGATCAGAGACTCTGTTCACAGGGCAATCAAACACGTTGCACGTTAGACAATCGAGTCTCCAAACTTTCAGGTGTTAGTTATCAAATGGAAATGTTCGATTAGAGATTTTCGATTGAAGTTTCCAGAGCTATAGCTTTTTGCGACTGCAAAATTGCAATTCTAAAGAGGACTTGTGTGAAAATTCTCCTATAGCTAGCGGCTTTTCGGAAATTGAGCCGCAAAGTCTGGGCTCGAGAGAGCGGCAGAAACAAACCCTATGATTTAACAGACACAAAAAGATAAGAAGGCTTCAGACAAAGTCCATGACATTCACAAATACTTTGGTGAAATTGGTGTTAGTTTAGTTTGCTCTGTATGCCTTACTTGTCACCATTGTATCGGTTTTTGACGGTTTTGTATGCGGTTTTCGGTTTTGGCCGAATTTTTTTGCGGTTTTGCGGTTTTGGATGATTTTTTCCTTCGGTTTCGCGGTTTCTAATATACCCCAATGCCCCCCTCCTTAAAGAGAGCATTGAGCAGACTTTCAACATTGTTCAGGACTACATTTAGATCATTTTTTCCACCCCATCTTCTCGGTAATATAACCAAGAATCGCCTTTATCCATTATAAGACGCGAACGTTGTCTTTGATTTGGGTGCTGAATAGCAAAGCCGTAACAGCGATTCAGCTTTTTATCTTGAATTAGTTCGTTAACCATGGTGGTATAAGTCAGTTTGAACATATGGCCGATAAGACTTACTATCCTTTCCCGTTGAACTTGTTCCACTTCATCGATAGCAAGCAGAGGTGTAGCTCTTGAATCTTTAACGATATTAGGCACCATCTTGTAAGAAATTGACCAGTAATAGACAATTCGTGAATCACGCGCTTGGAATGGGAGCGCTATTGTTTGTTTCGAAACAATAGAATAATATGGCACGTAAAAGTAAGGGTGTCTACAAAACAAAGACCTAAGACCTAAGACCTAAGACCCATAAACGAAGACCCTAAAACGAAGACTAGTTTTTTTTACAGGCCTATCAAACCAGAGCCAGTCAAGCCAGGTCAACGCTTTTCCTCAGACACCAACTGACGCGAAACTAGTGGGGGCTTCGTTTTGTAGATTAAGCCGGGTCAAACTACAAAACGAAGACCCTCGCGTAAATGCTTTGTTCGTTGTCAACTGACGCGAAATGAATGGGGTCTTCGTTTTGTAGATTAAGCCGGGTCATACTACAAAACGAAGACCCTCGCTTAAATGCTTTGTTCGTTGTCAACTGACACGAAATCAATCAATTAAGTCTTGGTTTTGTAGAGAAGGCCGGCCCGAACCACAAAACGAAGATCCTCGCTTAAAGGCTATGTTCGTTGTCAACTGACGCGAAATCAATGGGGTCTTAGGATATTAATTTGCTTTTAAATTTGCTTTTACGCTTCAACATTAACAGTTAATGTGAGAATATTTAACAAGAAATATGAAGGATAATGTAAAGATGTTTAGTTCTAAAAAGTGAGTATGTGGAATCTGTCGTCGTCACGCAACGTATCGGCAAATTTTATCACATTTTATACAGGAGACAGAGGAGAGCTCTTAAATTTGACACAACGATATATCTGTCCGTAAAACCCTGCTTGTTGATAAAGACTGTTGATTTTAGCGATGGACAGAGGTTGAAAGTCGGCTAGTTAAGTCATGTCTTTAAAGTTTCTATATTGCATTAACGGTGATTAGATTAGATAGTCTTGTTTTTACATATTTGTATGCTGTAATTGTTTTTCTAACTTTTGAGGGCAACATGTTTATTAGCTTTTAGTTATTAAGTGTTACCCTCTATAAATAAAGTGTTTACTTACTAATCACTTACTTACTCTCATAATCTTTCACTACTAGTTTGTAATTCATGCCTGTAAGCTTAGTTAAGTATTAATATTGCTTTAGGGGCCGACCATTTAACTCTTGAGGGTGGGGGTGGGTGATTTCTGGTCATCAAGAATTTTTTTTCCTAGCAATATGGTGGGCAGGATATTTTTTTCCCTTTTTTCCCATATATATATGGCATGCAGGAAATGTTTTTTCAAAATCACCCCCCCCCCACCCCCCCCAGACAAGGACGTGATTGGAAGCGGCAGCTTCGGTTCAGTGATCACCGCGAAATATAATGGCAAAAGTATCGTCGTCAAACAGCTCCTCGAGCAACATGAAAGGAATCTCCGTCTCTTCTATAAAGAAGCCAATATTCTTCATTCTTTAGATGATAAACGCATCGTAAAACTTCATACAGTCTGCCAATCTCCTCTGGCGATGATGCTTGAACTCGTTTACTTCGATTTTTCACCATTCGGCGGACTTGAAAGACGTGTCTTCTCTCTCAAGGACTTTATCAATTTTCTTTCCTCTGAAGATGGAGCCATGGATTCTTTCTCGCCGTTATTCAATAAAATCGCAGAAGATACAGCTCGCAGTCTTAAGTATCTTCACGACAACAACATTGCTCATCGAGATCTAAAGCCAGGAAATGTCCTCGTCTCTAACCAGATGTATTGCGAAATGCCAAACAAAGAAGCTGTAAGGGAAGCGTGGGAGAAAGCGCCAATTATTTGTAAACTGGTTGACTTTGGTGAGAGTAGGGCAAGTATGATCCAAACGGCCACAGTTTGTTCCACGCAAACCACAAACATTGACAGAGGAAATCCCGTTTACATGGCTCCCGAATTGCTTTCGCCTGTGGATACTTCGTTATCTCTGGAACAACTGAAAGCGTGTGATATTTGGTCGTATGGTATGGTTATCTTCATGCTGCTAAATCCTGACCTGCAGTTTCCTTATCAAGTTGAAATTGATAAACTGCACCCAACGACACACGAAATGTGCAAAAGAGAGGTTACCAATTTACATTATCTTATTCTACTTTTCAAGTTATTGTTTTCAAATTGCCGTTAAGAAGTGGGGTCTATTGGGGATAAGCCGATAAAAACTGTCGACATTGTACAAAAACCCATTTCGTGTCAGTTGACATCTAACAAAGCATTTAAGCGAGGGTCTTCGTTTTGTAGTTTGACCCGGCTTAATCTACAAAACGAAGACCCCATTCATTTCGCGTCAGTTGACAACGAACAAAGCATTTAAGCGAGGGTCTTCGTTTTGTAGTTTGACCCGGCTTAATCTACAAAGCGAAGACCCCATTCATTTCCCGTCAGTTGACAACGAACAAAGCATTTACGCGAGGGTCTTCGTTTTGTAGTTTGACCCGGCTTAATCTACAAAACGAAGACCCCACTAGTTTCCCGTCAGTTGGTGCCTGAGGAAAAGCGTTGACCTGGCTTGACTGGCTCTGGTTTGATAGGCCTGTAAAAAAAACTAGTCTTCGTTTTAGGGTCTTCGTTTTTGGGTCTTCGTTTATGGGTCTTAGGTCTTAGGTCTTAGGTCTTAGGTCTTAGGTCTTTGTTTTGTAGAACCATGATATCATACCCAAATAATCACTTTTCTATTTATAGACTATGATGTCAACATTTGTTGAGGACGTCAACCCCTCGGGTATTCTGATGTCACTTGCTCCTTGCCAGCTGAACAAAACTATGACATCATCCTATCTTTCTGAGATGCATGACGTCATCGGCATTAATTTATGGCACTGACAAAGTTAATTAAATCCACAAAAAAATGGTTAACAGTCCGGGCCATAACCATTTCTGGATACTCGATGACGTCATCAATAATGGCTTCTGGTGCGGACTTCGAGGAAACTCATTTACTACTCTTATTTGACGAGACGGCAAGTCCGAGTAGCAGGGATGAAAACGAAAAACTGTACTCTAACTAGACCAATTTCTAAGCTGTGTTTGCTTGAGGAAGCCGTTTAAAACTGTGTTTATAGAAACTTGGGAGTTTTATAGAGACTGATTAAAATGGCCCGTTTCAAATCGGCGGACACTTGGTCTAATGAGCTGTTTAATGACGTAAGTTCATTTTGTCTTATTTACTTTCCTGAATGTTAAGTTAAATTCAGCCAAGCCCCAAAGTTGTTGTGGCAAATTTTTCCTTTTTGTTTTCGTTTTTACCCGCACTTACTCGTTAACTTGTTTTCTTTTCGTCTCTTTGTCTCACTCTGGTATTTTGTAAATTATGCTTCTTTTTTTTAAGCACTGTATGTAAATTTCGTCGTATATAGTTTGTTATCCCGCCCTTTTCTATGCAAAGTTTTCTGCGTGTCTATTTGTGTTGGTTTATCCGTATCAGTAGTTTTTTCTCCGTTCCCCGAACCCCAAACCTTTGTTTCTTATCGTTTTCTGGAATTTCGTTTTTGCAGTCGTGTTTAGGTAGTTTGTCTGTATTGTATCTTTTATTTTTTTCCGCACTTTTGCTAGTCGTGTTGTTGGTAAAACATTTGTGGAGGTCATCGTGTGTGTTTTCTCGAATCGGCCTTTGCCTTTTCAATGGTCTTCCTGACGCGGCGCTTGATGATGTTATTTTCGTCGGATAGAACTCTAACACTGTGTGGGTTTGCTATTGCGACCCGCGCACGACAGTGCTGGCAATTCTCCCACTCCCACTCCTCATACGAGGTGAAAATGTTTTTGGAAAAATTCTAGATACACGCATCCAACGTTGTTTGCGCGGTGGTGGGGGGGGGGTTGCATGGATGGGCATGTGTGCGCGTGCGCTATTCTAAAAGTATAACGTGCACTTGGATCACCCAAAAAGGGAGGCAATGAACAATATACATTATTATTTATTTATTTTTTTTTCGTTTCTGATCACTCTCAAACTCCACGGCATATCCTCAATAAGCAGCTAGCGCTGACCAAATCTGGGAGACGTTTTGCAATATTTAATAAAATAACATCAATAGAACAAGCTATCGCCAGTAAAAAGGACGGCAACCGGGACGCCCGGGGAACAAGGTTGCTTTAGCTCAGTTGTTTTTGTAAAGCTGGAGAAAATGGCTGAAATTTTCACTCCTTTTACGAGGAATGAAAAGCCCAACTTCTGCATAAAACCATAGCAATAACATGAGCGGAAAATTACGGAATTTATCTGCAAACAGCGTCTGTTCGGCATAATGTATATATTATTAGTTTGTGTCCTTGCATGTCGCCATTAGGTGACCACTAAAACACGTTTGCAAATTTGCCTTAAAGGCAAGCAATAAATATACAGTGGAACCCCATTAATACGGTCACCAATGGGCCAAAAAAAAATTGGCCGTATTAACGGGGTCTTACTGCAAGAGGTAAAATACTGTATAAGAAAAAATAATTCTGACCTGACTTGCAAACAATAAGAGCACCCCTCTACGAAATGTTTGCTTTTACATACATCGAATCAAGCTAAGAATAACTAATTCTGCTAAATGGCTTTCGTAGCCATAAAGGTACAGGTCTGCAACTCCTTTAATCTTTATCCGCTCGGCAGGTCTCACAAAAACAACCTCGTTCCCAGGGTTCTCTGTCTTGATTTAAGGAAGAACCCTGCTTGCGACTTGTCACGTGGCTCCCAAAAGCTGGGAGCCTCATCACAACAAATTTACAGGTAAAATTTTCCTCATCATACAGACGCTTTCGATGTTTTCGAGGCAGAGCAGCGAACTTAAGCCAGGAAGCCGTCAGTTTAATGGGTTTTGAAATCATATAATGTGATGGAGAGGTATACACATCAATTTTCGCATCTCCAGAGGACTAGGATTAGAGACTTTCCGGCTTATCAAGAATTTCAGGGACCGCCGGTTGAAAAGCAATCGCCAGAAAGCAAACCAGTCAGACGAGTGCAGCGTCAGGCGTTTGCTTGCGCGAAGAGTTTTAGTCTTTATCATATAAAAAAAATTCTCTGTTAACTTAGCAAAGAAGAAAGCATTGACTGTACAATACAGTGAGATCGCTGATAGAGAGATAGAAGTAATTCCCAAAAATGTTTGCTGGATTCCAATTCTTGTCCCTTGGACACTCAATGGATAAGGGAATAACCAACAGCTAAATTCTGTATTTTCAGAATATGACTTTTTTAATTTTCTCAGGCTGTTAGTCATATTATTCATAAAAAAGCGACTGTTGCCATCTGTTCGTGTAGTACCTCTACAGTGCGTGTATGTCACGGCAGCCGTTCAGTAAAAACCTGTACACGTACAGATGAGTTACGTTACTCGTGTGTACTCATTTGTAGCTGTGTCCATATTTACGACATTTATGATACTCGTTATACTTAACACACGTCTAGTGTTTTAATCTTGGTCATTACTTAGCAAAGGAAAAAATACAACAATTCAAACTTACAACCATTCTAACTTAGGGAGATTCCAAAACGCCCCAGGCGAAAGTTGGACAATTTTGTTGGAGTAAAGATACCTGCAAAAATAAGGAAGACAGTCCTGTTAACACTGACCAGTACATCAAGGACCAGTCAACGCACGTCCCTTGTCATCCAGTTTTAATCGTAACTAGTTAGGAATTTCAGCTTTTATTTTGCACAATCTGTACACGTACAGATGAGTTACGTTACTCGTGTGTACTCATTTGCAGCTGTGTCCATATTTCCTTGACGTTTTAAGGCACCTTTTTAGGAAAAATTTTAAATATCGATTGTATTATCCCAAAGAGCCATTATACACTCAATGTCAGATCCCGAGGGAAACAGGTAGTTTTGTTTTTTTTGAGAGTCCTGATGTTTCCCGAGACGAAGTGGAGGGAAACATCAGGACTATGTTGAAAGACATGTTTGAACGTGGGTGATAAACCGCGCAACTTCACCTTCCAACTCGTTTTGCAGCATATTGTTGCTAAACAACTCGCACGTTTTTGTTTTGTTGAAGAAACAGCCTCTATTGCATGACTTTTCAAGCACAGTGAGCTGTGCTTTTTTTGCTTTAACGTTTAACTCCACTGAATGGAAAAAAACTCTTATTCGGCTTTCATTATCCATGCGACCTGAAGTAGTAGGTGGACGCTGTATACTGGACAAGGCATTGCTGACTTGCTTAAACTGGAAATGAAAGATTTCAAGGCATCTTCTCTTTCTTTGTTTTAAAGTGACGAAATGTTATTAAGGAAGTAAGCAACTCGAGAATTCCAACGTTTTGCATACTAGGAGTCTCAACGCGAAAGTGTGTACCGGCGTTGGAACCGGAAGATATTTCCTATGGGGAGGATCGTGTGAAGAAATGGTCAACTGTGGCGTTCTAAATTCTAAATTCACCCATCAAGGTTAAGCAATAATCGTTTTTTGAAACGATTATTAAAAATTGTTGAAGGTGACGCGTGTCCAGCTCAAAACCAAGCTTTTCGGAGTGATCACTAATCCATGGGCGTGGGAAGTTTCTCTCAAATCGCACGTTGGTGATTTCTTTTATTGGATTAGCTAGGAGAAGAAGAACTTTCAACATCAGCGAGACACATACGCGTTGCACTGTTCAAGGGAATAAATATGATGTTTAAAAACGGCATAGATATTGTGAATTCGTAGCAAGTGAAGATCGCAAAAATCTTTTGCCCAGTCCAGGCTTAAAAAGATGCCGACAAAAATGCAAGGCAAAGCAACTCTTGCAAAGCAAATTTAAATTTAGTAGCAATAGTTAGTCAAGCAAGGTTATCAGACAAGTAAGAAAGAAGGCAAAGGATTTCCGAGATATAATACGATGAAAACAGATAAAACGATTATCCTGAATTTCGGTTAATCCAAAAATGGTTGCTTCTCACTTATATGCACTCAAAGGACTGTGGTTGAAAGAGACTCTTAAAGACTTTAAAAAAGGACGCTGAAAAACGTAGCCACACTATCATGGGTAATCAATCGACCGTTGAACCCCTACTTACCCGCCCCCCTCTCAAAGCACATGTGCCAAAAGAGGTCTTGGGATCCTTCGAGGTCGGTCATATAGTCGTGAACAAGTTAAGGATCATTTGATTTAAGAATTGAAATAAATATTTTTTTGTACATTAGGGCGTTTTGGCAACGTTTAGTGGTAAACTGGATCCGGAAAGGTAGGAATAGTGCTTCTAGCGTGGCTCATATTTTGTAGACATCAATGAAGTTGTAACTTTCTAGAGTGTTTACGCAATATCATCGTAGTACCATAAGGAGCTCGAACTTGACATGGACATACAACAATCACGAACTCAAACCTCAGTCAATTCTGAACGCGCTAGTAAGACCGGGCATAAAACGATTTATGAAGGTTACCGAGACCCTCATTGGTACTCTTTTAGGGCGAAGGAGACAATTCACTTAAAACTCTGCAACATCAATAGCGACAGTGGAATTGAGATTCCAGAACTGTGACAGCCCAACGATCAGACAACAGCAGCCGATTGGTGGCACAGCAGACCGCAGTGGGAACAATTTTTTCTTTAATAACGCTGACAATGCTTCAGATCATAGATCGCCAACATCGAGTTAAAATCGAGTTACAATAATCACTGGCAATCACGGTGTTATTAATACTCAAAGCTGAGGAAATCGAAACCATCTCCTGAATAACACAGCCACATATCTTTTTCATCTTGGATATTTTATTAGTCTCGCTTGCGTAAGCAGCGAGACTCATAATCTGCAACGCGTTTTCCGCTCCGGCGGGGTAGTCCCTTATATAGGGTATCAATTTCGACCATTTTATTCAAATAGGGTATGGTTTGTGCACTCTAGTCTTGAATTGGGTATGTTTTTTAGAAGAATTAGCAACTTCTTCATCATTTGGGGATAAACCATTTTCCTTTTAATGTTTACGCCAACTACCGTGTACGTGCCGTAACAGTTTTTGGTCATATTTAGGACACAAAAGGGAGGTCATTGTGCCAGTCGTTCCTTGCGGAGACCGCGGAAACTGGGACTAAGAATCGTTGCGTGATCGAAGACACGCATGTTTTGCGAAGAAAGCTTAGGAAAGATTAAATTTAAAGCTTTTCCGAAACGTGTCGGTCCACGAATTCTATCACTTGAAAGCGTTGATTTCTTTGGAACAACTGAACACTACTGAGTGGTCTGAAAAAAAATAAGAATCTTAATTAGCCCAATTGCGTTGCTCGGCTGTTGTAAACTTTCACTGTATGCAAATGAGTCTTGTGATGACCAGACGATTTATTTTTAGCGATGATTGAAATGAAATGCCATGTAAATCACTTTTTAGATATCTGGCAATGATGTAATTTCTCTGGAATCGAGGCCCTTAAATTTTCGTGTATTTATACACGCGTATAGCCTGCTACCGCAGGGTATTTCTGGTCGTCGCTAACACGCGTACTAAATCGATTCAGAAACAAATAAAAAGTATCGACGTCGATAAAGTAGGAAGTAAAAAACCTTCAGCGAGTAAATCATGTTTCTTGTAGAATTAATCGCCTCCTCATTTCTCGATGTAATCTCCAAGCAGGCGAGACTCAATACCGCTGTAAGCGCGTTCTTGTTCCTTATTCTATACAGTACACTGGAAAAGTTGAAAATTTACAGGCACATGTAAAAATGAAATCGCACCCTGCAAAGTACAATTTACGTGTTTGCAAATTCTAGTTTACATCATAGGGGTTGTAAAATAGAAGTTACGTCAATTTTCAGTTTTACCTCGCCATTTAATATTACTGTAAAAAACAAGTACAGCCAGCGTCCTTCGGCGGTAATAGATAGGAGACCATGTAAAAACGTGTAAAATGTTTTACACATATTTACAGTATCATCTTTGTAAATAGCCCGTAAATCTTTTTTCCAAGAACATGTAAATAACGTGTAAACATCATGTAAATCAAGACATTGTTGGGCCCCGTAAAAACCTTGTAAGTCGAAAAAAAAAAGAGACTGATTTGACCCTGTAGAAACATTGTAAATCAAGAAGGGGAGACTGGTTTGAACCTGTAAAATTCTTGTAAATCGATAAAGGGAGACTGTTTTGACCCTGTAAAAACCTTGTAAAAAGAAGAAATGAAACTGGTTTGACCCTCTAAAAACCTTGTAAATCGAAGAGAGGGATACCGATTTGACCCTGTAAAAATATTGTAAATCGATAAAGGGAGACTGATTTGTCCAGGTAAAGACATTGTAAATCAATAAAGGGAGACTGATTTGACCCTGTAAAAACATTGTAATTGGAAAGAAAATGAGACTGATTTAACCCTAAAATTTATATGGAAACAAGGGAAAATTGTACTTGGTGTGCCTCTGCCATAGCTGACCGCTGCTGCTGGGTTGTGCCTAAATCATACCGTCCAAAAGGACAGCCGGGGAGTACTAGGAACGAGTTTCCGATTCGGGCCCACTTCGGAAATTCTCGAAAACATCCAATATGGCTGCTCAAGCGTGGTGGAAAACTGACAGCCAAAGGGGCTGTTTTATCGCCAGAGAAACGTGATTTTACGGTATTGTTGACGAAGTTTGCGTTTATTGTGACTTTTGAAGAGTTCTTGGTCCTGTATAGTGAGCAATCCTATTGTAAATGCCTTATCAATTTGTCTTGTTCCGCTGGCCGGCATTACCGAAGAAAATAGTACCGTCCAACGGGACATCCTAAATTATGGCAATACATCACCTCTAGCTTTCTTTGTTAAACTTTGTTGTAGAATGTGATTTCTGTAGGTTTCCACAACCTTAGTATAACTCTATAGTAATGTTTTTATTCATAAAAGTGGCCTTATCCTTTTGGCCGGTATTACAGAAGAAAATAGTACCGTCCAACGGGACACCCTGAGTTCTAGGCCGAGAAATATGACTGCAAGTAAAATAGGCAATGATGTCATTTTTCACCAAGACAACTCCGATGAACACTGACAGTAACTTTTTATCTTTTTCTGAAAAAGCTATAGTGATCGTTTTCCTATATCGTTGTTAGTGAAGGCGTATTCAATGCACAATTTTAGGAGTTGATGACCCGGAAAGATACAGCCCAATCACACGTGTGCTGTATCGAGATATTTTCCACACAACTTACATGTACGTCATTAGAGAAAGCATGCCCAATTCATGGACCATCAAAAAAAATAAGGGCCTTTTTTCTTAAATTTAGTAATTATCCTCATAATACTGATCATCATTACCATCGTCATCATCAATCATCATCATCATCATCATCATCAGCAACATCATCAAGTGCAGCATTTTGCCTTCATTGTATTTGCTAACCAGATTAACTTTCAAGAATTCGTTGTTACAAAGCAAGCTGCCCTCATGTTGTCTTTATTCTAACAAAGGAGTTTGAAATAACCACGTCCAATAGCTGCTGGAAAAGCATGAAGGAAACTAGTTTCATGAGCATTGATACTATGTTGAAATTCAAAACAACCAAACGACACTGAGAGACTTCTTTAGGGATCTTGAAATGTGCTAATTGTCCATTTATAAGTCGTTAATTGGTCTTAATTCCAGAATCTAAACCCGTACAGACCTCTACGTTAATGGCTTCTTTTTTGCTGCTGTAGTTTCTCATTAAAATCTAGCAAGAATATATTTTAATTATAGGACCAATCAAAAACTCTTTTACTTATAGACATAACACGCATACGACTGCTACAACAAGTCTTATTTTTTTTCATAGTATAGCGAAAAATCGATAATGTTATTTTGGAAATTATGATGACTTCTGTTCAAACCGCAGAGAAGCATTGTCATGAAATGTCGCCAAAATGTGTTAAAGAAAAGCGAAAACAGTGAAAATTAGACAAGTGAGGATAATTAATCCACTCTTGTTACTCAGCGTTCCCGAACCAAGAGAGGTCCTGGGATCCTTTTTGGTGAGTAATAGGAAATAATAAACAAAGAAATGCGTCGTTTTTTCACAATCTCTGTAAGGAAACGAGATTTGATAAAGACCCTTGAGGGAGTTTTTTAAGCTCGTCCTGGGAGGTATTATCTCAAATCCCTGCAGAAAAAACACATGAAGTTAATTTGTGTCAAATAAATAAAAAAATATATATTTTCGACCACGAGTTTTTAAATCCTAATCGCATCAGTGACCTTTATGATAAAACAGGCATGTAGAACATTCTGAAAATTACGTGTTTCATCATTGATCAGCAAAAGTTCATTAAATGTTTTATTTAATAAGCACTTTGAGCAACAATGATCTAGTAGATGCAAGAATGTGTTTCTCTCCTTTTCTTACCCCATTTGCTTAAAAACCAAAAAAAAAACAGCAATGCATCAATCGAACACTTTACTTTATTTCAATACTGTAGTTTCAATAAGTTAAAAACTTCTTTCCATGAACGCCGTAAATGTAAGAACAAGATTTAAAAGTCTAAAGGAAAACGCCCTACAATTACGTTACCAAATCTCTATCTATTTTAATTTATATTAAAAATACTTAAAATTAAAAGATGCAATAACAGCAAACTTTAAAGACTAAGGGATGATTTGAAAGCAACCGATATTTTCCTTTTTTAAAAAAATGCTACTAGATTTAACTGATTTCGATTCTTGATGGAGAGATTTCCACTCCCAAATGTAAGAAATAGAACCTTTCAGTTTGTGGATCACGTATTATTACAATATTTAAGTTACTTCTTCTAAGGCGAGATTTGTAGGACTTGTTTTCGCTGCTCATTGGAAAGAGTTCCCTTATATACTGTGGCACTTTTTTGTGTATAATATCAAGAGCCATAATGAGATAATATCATACATAAGAAGGCATAGCCTTTGTCCCTTCTCGTGGCTAGATTATCCCAGTTAGGAAATTTAAGGAGATCTTCTGATCTCGTTTTATAGTCCTGGGAGGTATTATCGATCTATTCGGCAATTTTTGAATTTACTGAGTAAATTGAGACACTTAGGGAGGTACTTTGTATACATTAGAAATAGTAAAGGACCTAAAGCAGACCAGAAAAGATGGTCCTGTTTCCGGACGGAATGTTTCAAACTGAAACTCGAGTTTCATTTTCCAAGGCAATTTTTGATACCAGTTTCAGGATTTCAAGGCCGTTTTTCGGTAAATTAATGATGAAACTGATTTGCGCAAATAGTAGACACGATTCCGGGCAAATTAACCAGGTCTGAATTTTGCATACCATTTATCCAAACCGTGAACAGACCAGTTTGCCCATATAGATGGTGAAAAACTGTTGTTTTCCACAATCTACTGTTGCTGCCTATTGCCGGTATTATTTAAACCAGTTGAGAGGCACTCCTGCAATGCCATAAAGTTACAGCTTTCTTGGTAATATTGCGTGGGAGACGGTTTTAAAGGATTTAGTGATATCTTAAAATACTATCGTTTCGCCCTGTATCGAGCTCAAAGGAAAAGTAAACGTGCATTTCATTTCCCTCTCGGGAGCCAGTTCGTTAAGCCTGTTAACAATACAACGCGTGTATTATAAATTAGCAGGAATTTATTGAATTGGCATGCGCAGGCGCCATAGGTCACGCGCGTATTTTTTCCAGCTATGGAATGTAGCAACTTATGTCAATAGAACTCGCTGGAAAAAGTTAAGGATCACTGATTTAAGAAAATAAATATTTTCTTGTATATCAGAGCGTTTTGGCAACACTTAGTGGTAAACTGTAGAGGCAGAAATAGTGCTTCTAGCGTGACTCATATTACTGATAACGTGGTACTGTTTGTCTTTTTCATAGGTTATTTCTTGTTCTTATCGTTGCAGGGTGTGGTAAAGTTTTCATGATTAGAAAAGTTGAAAATGAATAGCTTCAAGTCAGTGGAAGTCTGGAGGGCTATGATGACTGGGCCTGGGATGTCTGTGACATAGAAGGATGCTAAAGCGATTTCCCATTTGTAGCAACAAGCTATAGAAATGGTATCGTGTTGCTTGATCTGTGAGCCGCCACTGGTAGTGAGGGTTATATCCGATGGTAATAAGGAACCAGGTTTTAGGTTCTGCTGGCACATTTGACCACAGAACCTCATTGGGAGTGTGTTTCCCAGGTACCGGTGTCCAGGGTGGCTTTAAGGAGGATGTTCTTATGAGTATCCTGGCTTAAATTAATTGATACAAATGCTTCATCTCTAAGACGATTGGTCTCCCTACGTAAGACAACAGCTTGAGGCTTCGCTTCTGGCTTGTTCTAGGGAGTGAAATCGTTGTCTTAGGGCTTTTGATCAGCAGGCGTCTGCAATATGGTTTGGCTTCTTGCAGGACAGAAATATCTGATCACGTGCTAGGCAGTTGGAAGGTGAACTGTGGGCGCTGTCACAGTTTCCGCTCTTCCGTGTTCCTACTGAAGGTTGATAATTCTACGGTTGGTTGCATTGTGGTCCTTTTTTGGTGTTTTGTTTCACAACTGATTTGCAACATTAATTGCTGCGAAACGAGTTCAATAGCTGTGTTGCGCGATTTAGCACACACGAATTAGGCCTGTCTTGCAACAAATCAGGTTGTTACAGGGTGCGAAAATGTTGTGTAGCGTGTAGTTCTATTGCTTTGCAACAAAATCTATATAGGGTGCCTGTTTTACTGGCCGTTAGCAAACGTTTGCAGAATTGTCAAGTGACGTATGTCCCGTGTATGGAGTGATTCCCGTGTAAAATTATCCAATCAAAATTCAATATTCGCCCAACTGACTTGTTGGAAGACAGGTTTGAACGTGGGTGATAAACCGCGGATACTGGGACTTTTAAGATGCCACGACGGCGACGACAACCAGAACGTAAAAAAAGCAATAGGTTGAATAGGCAAAACAACAATTTATCACGCTTTTTTGAACATAGTTTTGCTGTCACATAGAACTACATCGGAGAAATTCCTAATTTTACCTTTTATGGAGCATGTAAACAAGCGACGGCTCAATTTTCTTTCTCTTTCTGAACTTGAATATGGTTCTTAGGAATTCGGCTTAAAAAGAGTTCGCTTGAATTTGACAAAGCAAATGAGTTGGAGTAATCGTGATAGAGATTGAAAGAACACAAATTCACTTTTTAAATGACGTTTTCGTGGCCGTCGCCGTCGTGATATCTTAAACTCCCTATTGCCTATAGGGAGGATCGTATCAGGAAATGCTCCACTGTATCGTTCTAAATTCTAAATTCACCCATCGAGTTTTAAGCAATAATCGCTTTAAATTGTTGAATGTGTCGCCTGTCCAGATCAAACCCAAGCTTTTCCGAGTGATCGTTAATTCTTGGGCGTGGCTAGTTTCTCTCTCAATTTGCACCTTCGTGATTTTTTCCTTATTGGATTACCGAGGAGAAGAAGCACTTCCAGAATCAGCGTAACATATACGTGCTGCACTGTTCAAGGAAATAAGTATGATGTTTAAAAACGGCATATATATCTTCTTATATCATTTTGTCTGGATTTCTGAAATCGCGGTTTTGGGCGATCAAGGATCAAAGATGCTTAGATTTGTGATGAATTTCTAAAACAAGGTTAAGACAAAAACACGCTTGGGAATTCGTAGCAGGCGAACATCGCAAAACCCTTTCTCCCAGTCCGGGCTAAAAAAAATTTACCGAGCAAAAAGGCAAGGCAAAGCATTTTTAGCAATAAATAGCCAAGCAAGGTTATCAGAAAAGTAAGAGAGAAGACAAAGGAATTCTGATACAACACGATGGAAACAGACGAGACGTTGATCCTAAATTTCGGTTAATCCAAAAATGCTTGCTTCAGACTGAATTTTATGCAATCAAAGGACAGTGGTTGAAAGACACTCTTTACTAACTTAATAAAAAGAAAGCTGAAAAATGAAGGCACACTATTGGTATCAATCAACCGTTGAACCCCCTACACCCCCCACCCCCTACCCCAACCCGCATGTACCAAAAGAGGTCTTCGGATCTTTCGAGGTCAGGGCGTTTTGGCAACAATTAGTGGTAAACAAGAGACTGGTCATGTACTACTTGTCTTTTTCCTGGTCATTTTTTTTTTTTTTATCGTCGCAGAAAGAAGGTATAGTGATGGTACCGTGGTGCTTGATCTTTGAGCCCCCGCTGGGCCAGACCACCATGGCAGACAGTTGTGTTTGACATGTTTTGAATGACCAAGCAATCTCCACCGCTTTATTTAGTCTGTTTAGTGTTAGAGAGGAGCCTTTACTTATTAGCTTTTGTCTGACTTTGGACGAGTTAGTGCCAAATACAATGCGATCTTATATCATTTTGTCTGGATTTCTGAAATCGCGGTTTTGGGCGATCAAGGATCAAAGATGCTTAGATTTGTGATGAATTTCTAAAACAAGGTTAAGACAAAAACACGCTTGGGAAAATCAGTCCTCTCTTGTCTCCCCAATCCCCCAGGTACCATGAACGGTATTCAGATCCTTTTAAGAGATTCACATTAAATAATACTCTAGACAAAGAAGTCCACGATTTACTTACAAGTGGTGTAGCGATGACAGATTCGAAAATATTCCAGGCGGAAGCTGATCGATCTTGTTGTTACCCAAAAACCTACAGAAAGTAGAAAGTATTATTATTCATTCAAAATATTTTCCCGATTCTGATTGGCTAATAGTATACGTTTAATTCACCATAACCAGTTACCGATGACCAAATTTGGAAGAATTTTGTGTTTAACCAGGAAATGACGTCAAAAATGCAGCGTTTTCGCAGGTTAAGGCACCGTTAACCGAGAAGACCTGGGGACGAAGTTGAGTTGTTTTGATTGTGAACTTGAAAAATGCGGACATTTCACTCGTTTCAAGAGTAAGAACTAGGCGAAAACATAGCTAAAAACATGGCGAGAACAGCAGGAAGACAACTCGAAGGGCGACATCTGCTATTTGGAGAATATTTGCGGAGCTGGACAAACCTAAACGTGCACTATCGAAGATGAAATTAACATCGATGGATCGATGGAGGTTAGCATGTTTTAGCAATGTTTTTAAAGTAGGAATTATTTTGAATGAATAATAAAAGAATTATTGAATTTGATCGAATTATTCGATCTCGGAGGGTGTTATCCGCCTCGGCCGATAACACCCTCCTCGATCTCCATAATTCTTCATAAGATACTCAGTCTCATTCATTAATTGTTAATTAATGACTTAAATTAGTGAGTAATTCTACGATACAGGATGGACAACTACCGACATTCTAGCAAAAATCGTTTAAACTATCTTTAAACGGATAAACTTTGACAATTCGCTGTAAACGCTTAGGTTTCGAACTCCCCTCGTGCATCGTGTTATTTTACAAAGATCCGATTTGTACGGTAAGGTAAAACGGGGAACGAAAAATATGCAACTTGATTTGCAACGTTAACTGCTACGAAACGAGTTCAACAGCGGTGTTGCGCGTTTTACCACTCACGAAATAGACCTGCACGTCTTGCAACAGATCAGGTTGTTGCAGGTTGCGAAAATATTGTGTAGCGAGTAGTTCCACTGCTTTGCAACAAAATCTAGATTGGCTACCTGTTTTAATGGCCCTTGCCAAACGTTTGCGGCATTGTCAAGTGACATACGTTCCGTGTATGGAGCGATTCCCGTGTAAAATTATCCAATCAAAATTTAGTGTCCACGCAACTGAATTGTTCGAAGACAGGTTTGAAAGTCGGTGATAAACCGCCATACTTCACTTTCCCACTCGTTTTGGAGCATAATGTTGCTAAACAACTCGCACATTTTTGTTGCCCGTTAATAATAATAATAATAATAATAATAATAATAATAATAATAATAATAATAATAATAATAATAATAATAATAATAATTTATTTGGTCAAAGCACTATTTACAATTCATTTCTGTTAAAAAACACTTTGTTTCGATTAAAAAAATTATTTCGGTAAAAAAAATCATTTCAATTAAAAACATTTCAATTACAAAATCAAAGAAAGTAATTTCAAGCGCAAACGTATTCGAACTACAATATTTTTTAAATTTAATAATAATGAACGTATTTTATTGATAACAATGCTAACTATTAAAATCCTATTTACAATTAATTCACTTAAAAAAACTATTCCGTCAAAACACTATTTATAATTCCTTTCGTTTAAAAACACTTAGTTTTGATTAGAAAAAAATTCATTTAATTAAAAAAAAAAAGAATTAAGAACATTTCATTTCAATTAGAACAATCCATTTCGATTTAAAAAAAGAAACTATTTTCAAGGTCAATTGCATTCTTGATAAGAAAATCACTAAAACAGGAGGAAATTTTAATAGCGTTCTCAACGCGTTACTGACGAATATTTGCCATTTATAAGTAAGGAAACACATCAGTAGTCCAATTGAATGGCTCTTCAACAACTTCGACGACAATATCAACATTCTTAATGTCACATGACGCTAGAGCCTCTAAGAGAAACCAACGCAGATCTCAAGAGTGCGAATGAAGTTCTGCTTCTGATCCATGAGATGGTTTTGGCATACTGCTCCCCTTTATTGATGGCAATCAGCTGTGCTAAACGGTTATGATACATTAAGCACTCCTTTCCCATTCCGCCAATTAGAATGTGTGTTGTGGTGAAGATCGACCAAAGGTGTAAATGTTCCATGCTCGGTGTCCAGAACTCTCCTTGAGTACAGATGCTTTTTCTCGTTCTCATGGATACGATAAGTTTGATGTGGCTCTAGGTCCCTATACGATACAGCATTAGGGTGAAAGACCCTCACATCGAAGAATGCTGATCGATGTCGCTCCCAGAAACCACGCGTGTGGATATCTAACCTCGCATCCTGGGCTTTGTTAGATCATCTGTTTAAATGTTCGCCGGAGATGTCTTTAGGTACTGGCTCGATCTCCACATCACTACACACCATACTCAGAAATTCAGCTTCGAGATCTCTTAGCTCGTTGTGGGGTTGAGTGATAAAACCTCCTAGTTTGCAAATCATAGAGTGATCAACCGTAAAGGCTTCCCCACAAGCACATGTGGAGGGGAAATCTTCCACTGGCCAGTCGTAGCGTAGTTTAACAGCATCGCGGAACTCCCTCTTAATCAGGTTAAAGCCCAAATCCTGGAGGGGAAGCACTGTAAGTCATGCTAATGATCCCTTTTCGGTTGCCAGATCTAATGCTTGCTGAGTCTTTCTTGGTGCCATCTCCTTAAAACGTTTTGCCCTAATATTGCCTATTAGGCGGAAATTAACATGTGAATATGATCAACTACGCATTGCATTTAAATCTAACCTATCTGTGTCCAAAATATAAAATATACAAGCAAAGTTACATAGACTAGTCCTAAATTACTTAAGAAGCCTAAAAACTGATCAGAAATATAAAAATTACTCTTAAAAATTGTTGTTACATAACACATTTTAAAATTAACAACTAAATCTATCACTAACATACATGAGAAGATCTAGGTGTTTGAAGCAAATGCTTTCTTGAACAAGTACGTCTTAATTGCTCCTTTGAAAACATCGTAACCTCTAATTGCTATTATTCCAGAGGGTAAAGTATTCCGCAATCTAGGCGCTGTTTCTTGGAATGATTAATCTGCAAGAGTTTTTTTGGTCTTAACCAATGGTGGCTCTAACAACAGTTCCTTGCTCGAACGCAGGTTATGTCGTGTCCGTTCTTCAGTCTTGATTACACCAACACCATAAATTGCCTTAAGGATCAAAATTGCCTGAGGATCAATATTTTATACTTAGTTGTAAAACAAGCTGGAAGCCAATGCAGAAGAATTAAAGCAAATGTTATGTGGTCGAACCAGGACCCGTGATTTTTTACTGATGTCACCTGGACTATATTAGCGTCACCACCTACACAAATGCTGGCAATGTTCACTTTAGCCAACTGTTGCCAAGTGCCTATTACGATGAATTCCGTCTTGAACAAAAACAAAAGCAAAAAAGGTAAAGAGAGACTATTGCCTATCGTTACAACATATCACCCAGTGGTACAAGATCTTAAAAAGACATTGATGGCAAACTGAAGTCTCATGGAAAATTCGCCTCTGCTGAAAAAATTTTTTAGAAGACCTCCGATCCTACAAAAGAGGTAAATCTCTGATAGACATGCTTGTAAGAGCAAAAATGTAACTCGAAGGCATTTGATAATGGGACCGGACCACAAAAAACACATTGGGAGTCCATGTAGGTCTGTCTTTGAGCTCCTTTCATTCAAACAGAGTTTGTCTTTGATCATCCAGCATCTAATTGTATCCATACAACGATCCACGGAGTTAACAGCATCAATCTGTAAATATGTCGAGTCAGCCTTCAAAGAAAGATATACGGTTGGGATCCGCATATGCGTGGACTTGAGGAAGGTACTCTTTAATGACCTCAAATAATTTACTCGCATAGATCAAGAAAAAGTAAAGGACGATCCTTGAGGGACACCACTATCTACTTAAAGGTTCTCTGAAAGTTTCTGCTCGAAAGAAACGCGTTGAGATCTATTAGAGAGATAAGACGCAAACCAATGTGAAGCAGACACCCGGCACCAAAGCTTGTTATTGTACTGAGACGGTTGAGTAAGACGTCAAGGTCGACTGTGTCGAATGCTGCACTTAGGTTTAAGGGACAGCCTCTTTACATGACTTTTCACGCATAGTGTGCTGTACTTTTTGGCTTTAAAAAGCGTTTATCTCAAGTGAAGGGAAAAAACTCTAATTCGGCTTTCTTCATTAGCTTTCATTCATACGACCTGAAGTAGAAGGTGGGCGCGGTATGCCGGAAAAGGCATTGCTGACTTGATAAAAATGGGGGTAAAAGATTTCAAGACATCTTCTCCTCCTTTGTTTTAAAAGTGACGACATGTTATTAAGGAAGTAAGCAACTCGAGAATTCCAACGTTTTGCACACTAGGAGTCTCAACTTAAAAGTGAGTACTGGCGCTGAAACCGGAAGATAATTCCTACGGGGAGGATCGTGTGAAGAAATGGTCCACTGTAGCGTTCTAAATTCTAAATTCACCCATTAAGGTTTAAGCAATAATTGTCTTAAAATGTTAAAGATGAAGCCTCTCCAGATCAAACCCAAGCTTTTCCGAGTGATCGTTAATTCTTGGGCGTGGCTAGTTTCTCTCTCAATTTGCACCTTAGTGATTTTTTCCATATTGGATTACCGAGGAGAAGAAGCACTTCCAGAATCAGCGTAACATATACGTGCTGCACTGTTCAAGGAAATAAGTATGATGTTTAAAAACGGCATATATATCTATTAGAAATTCGTAGCAGGCGAACATCGCAAAACCCTTTCTCCCAGTCCGGGCTAAAAAAAATTTACCGAGCAAAAAGGCAAGGCAAAGCATTTTTAGCAATAAATAGCCAAGCAAGGTTATCAGAAAAGTAAGAGAGAAGACAAAGGAATTCTGATACAACACGATGGAAACAGACGAGACGTTGATCCTAAATTTCGGTTAATCCAAAAATGCTTGCTTCAGACTGAATTTTATGCAATCAAAGGACAGTGGTTGAAAGACACTCTTTACTAACTTAATAAAAAGAAAGCTGAAAAATGAAGGCACACTATTGGTATCAATCAACCGTTGAACCCCCTACACCCCCCACCCCCCCTACCCCCAACCCGCATGTACCAAAAGAGGTCTTCGGATCTTTCGAGGTCAGGGCGTTTTGGCAACAATTAGTGGTAAACAAGAGACTGGTCATGTACTACTTGTCTTTTTCCTGGTCATTTTTTTTTTCTTATCGTCGCAGAAAGAAGGTATAGTGATGGTACCGTGGTGCTTGATCTTTGAGCCCCCGCTGGCCAGACCACCATGGCAGACAGTTGTGTTTGACATGTTTTGAATGACCAAGCAATCTCCACCGCTTTATTTAGTCTGTTTAGTGTTAGAGAGGAGCCTTTACTTATTAGCTTTTGTCTGACTTTGGACGAGTTAGTGCCAAATACAATGCGATCTTATATCATTTTGTCTGGATTTCTGAAATCGCGGTTTTGGGCGATCAAGGATCAAAGATGCTTAGATTTGTGATGAATTTCTAAAACAAGGTTAAGACAAAAACACGCTTGGGAAAATCAGTCCTCTCTTGTCTCCCCAATCCCCCAGGTACCATGAACGGTATTCAGATCCTTTTAAGAGATTCACATTAAATAATACTCTAGACAAAGAAGTCCACGATTTACTTACAAGTGGTGTAGCGATGACAGATTCGAAAATATTCCAGGCGGAAGCTGATCGATCTTGTTGTTACCCAAAAACCTACAGAAAGTAGAAAGTATTATTATTCATTCAAAATATTTTCCCGATTCTGATTGGCTAATAGTATACGTTTAATTCACCATAACCAGTTACCGATGACCAAATTTGGAAGAATTTTGTGTTTAACCAGGAAATGACGTCAAAAATGCAGCGTTTTCGCAGGTTAAGGCACCGTTAACCGAGAAGACCTGGGGACGAAGTTGAGTTGTTTTGATTGTGAACTTGAAAAATGCGGACATTTCACTCGTTTCAAGAGTAAGAACTAGGCGAAAACATAGCTAAAAACATGGCGAGAACAGCAGGAAGAC
Source organism: Porites lobata (assembly GCA_942486035.1). Taxonomy (NCBI): domain Eukaryota; kingdom Metazoa; phylum Cnidaria; class Anthozoa; order Scleractinia; family Poritidae; genus Porites; species Porites lobata. The sequence continues at coordinate 318,681 of CALNXK010000251.1, read as the reverse complement.
AACTCGAAGGGCGACATCTGCTATTTGGAGAATATTTGCGGAGCTGGACAAACCTAAACGTGCACTATCGAAGATGAAATTAACATCGATGGATCGATGGAGGTTAGCATGTTTTAGCAATGTTTTTAAAGTAGGAATTATTTTGAATGAATAATAAAAAAGAATTATTGAATTTGATCGAATTATTCGATCTCGGAGGGTGTTATCCGCCTCGGCCGATAACACCCTCCTCGATCTCCATAATTCTTCATAAGATACTCAGTCTCATTCATTAATTGTTAATTAATGACTTAAATTAGTGAGTAATTCTACGATACAGGATGGACAACTACCGACATTCTAGCAAAAATCGTTTAAACTATCTTTAAACGGATAAACTTTGACAATTCGCTGTAAACGCTTAGGTTTCGAACTCCCCTCGTGCATCGTGTTATTTTACAAAGATCCGATTTGTACGGTAAGGTAAAACGGGGAACGAAAAATATGCAACTTGATTTGCAACGTTAATTGCTACGAAACGAGTTCAACAGCGGTGTTGCGCGTTTTACCACTCACGAAATAGACCTGCACGTCTTGCAACAGATCAGGTTGTTGCAGGTTGCGAAAATATTGTGTAGCGAGTAGTTCCACTGCTTTGCAACAAAATCTAGATTGGCTACCTGTTTTAATGGCCCTTGCCAAACGTTTGCGGCATTGTCAAGTGACATACGTTCCGTGTATGGAGCGATTCCCGTGTAAAATTATCCAATCAAAATTTAGTGTCCACGCAACTGAATTGTTCGAAGACAGGTTTGAAAGTCGGTGATAAACCGCCATACTTCACTTTCCCACTCGTTTTGGAGCATAATGTTGCTAAACAACTCGCACATTTTTGTTGCCCGTTAATAATAATAATAATAATAATAATAATAATTTATTTGGTCAAAGCACTATTTACAATTCATTTCTGTTAAAAAACACTTTGTTTCGATTAAAAAAATTATTTCGGTAAAAAAAATCATTTCAATTAAAAACATTTCAATTACAAAATCAAAGAAAGTAATTTCAAGCGCAAACGTATTCGAACTACAATATTTTTTAAATTTAATAATAATGAACGTATTTTATTGATAACAATGCTAACTATTAAAATCCTATTTACAATTAATTCACTTAAAAAAAACTATTCCGTCAAAACACTATTTATAATTCCTTTCGTTTAAAAACACTTAGTTTTGATTAGAAAAAAATTCATTTAATTAAAAAAAAAAAGAATTAAGAACATTTCATTTCAATTAGAATAATCCATTTCGATTTAAAAAAAGAAACTATTTTCAAGGTCAATTGCATTCTTGATAAGAAAATCACTAAAACAGGAGGAAATTTTAATAGCGTTCTCAACGCGTTACTGACGAATATTTGCCATTTATAAGTAAGGAAACACATCAGTAGTCCAATTGAATGGCTCTTCAACAACTTCGACGACAATATCAACATTCTTAATGTCACATGACGCTAGAGCCTCTAAGAGAAACCAACGCAGATCTCAAGAGTGCGAATGAAGTTCTGCTTCTGATCCATGAGATGGTTTTGGCATACTGCTCCCCTTTATTGATGGCGATCAGCTGTGCTAAACGGTTATGATACATTAAGCACTCCTTTCCCATTCCGCCAATTAGAATGTGTGTTGTGGTGAAGATCGACCAAAGGTGTAAATGTTCCATGCTCGGTGTCCAGAACTCTCCTTGAGTACAGATGCTTTTTCTCGTTCTCATGGATACGATAAGTTTGATGTGGCTCTAGGTCCCTATACGATACAGCATTAGGGTGAAAGACCCTCACATCGAAGAATGCTGATCGATGTCGCTCCCAGAAACCACGCGTGTGGATATCTAACCTCGCATCCTGGGCTTTGTTAGATCATCTGTTTAAATGTTCGCCGGAGATGTCTTTAGGTACTGGCTCGATCTCCACATCACTACACACCATACTCAGAAATTCAGCTTCGAGATCTCTTAGCTCGTTGTGGGGTTGAGTGATAAAACCTCCTAGTTTGCAAATCATAGAGTGATCAACCGTAAAGGCTTCCCCACAAGCACATGTGGAGGGGAAATCTTCCACTGGCCAGTCGTAGCGTAGTTTAACAGCATCGCGGAACTCCCTCTTAATCAGGTTAAAGCCCAAATCCTGGAGGGGAAGCACTGTAAGTCATGCTAATGATCCCTTTTCGGTTGCCAGATCTAATGCTTGCTGAGTCTTTCTTGGTGCCATCTCCTTAAAACGTTTTGCCCTAATATTGCCTATTAGGCGGAAATTAACATGTGAATATGATCAACTACGCATTGCATTTAAATCTAACCTATCTGTGTCCAAAATATAAAATATACAAGCAAAGTTACATAGACTAGTCCTAAATTACTTAAGAAGCCTAAAAACTGATCAGAAATATAAAAATTACTCTTAAAAATTGTTGTTACATAACACATTTTAAAATTAACAACTAAATCTATCACTAACATACATGAGAAGATCTAGGTGTTTGAAGCAAATGCTTTCTTGAACAAGTACGTCTTAATTGCTCCTTTGAAAACATCGTAACCTCTAATTGCTATTATTCCAGAGGGTAAAGTATTCCGCAATCTAGGCGCTGTTTCTTGGAATGATTAATCTGCAAGAGTTTTTTTGGTCTTAACCAATGGTGGCTCTAACAACAGTTCCTTGCTCGAACGCAGGTTATGTCGTGTCCGTTCTTCAGTCTTGATTACACCAACACCATAAATTGCCTTAAGGATCAAAATTGCCTGAGGATCAATATTTTATACTTAGTTGTAAAACAAGCTGGAAGCCAATGCAGAAGAATTAAAGCAAATGTTATGTGGTCGAACCAGGACCCGTGATTTTTTACTGATGTCACCTGGACTATATTAGCGTCACCACCTACACAAATGCTGGCAATGTTCACTTTAGCCAACTGTTGCCAAGTGCCTATTACGATGAATTCCGTCTTGAACAAAAACAAAAGCAAAAAAGGTAAAGAGAGACTATTGCCTATCGTTACAACATATCACCCAGTGGTACAAGATCTTAAAAAGACATTGATGGCAAACTGAAGTCTCATGGAAAATTCGCCTCTGCTGAAAAAAATTTTTAGAAGACCTCCGATCCTACAAAAGAGGTAAATCTCTGATAGACATGCTTGTAAGAGCAAAAATGTAACTCGAAGGCATTTGATAATGGGACCGGACCACAAAAAACACATTGGGAGTCCATGTAGGTCTGTCTTTGAGCTCCTTTCATTCAAACAGAGTTTGTCTTTGATCATCCAGCATCTAATTGTATCCATACAACGATCCACGGAGTTAACAGCATCAATCTGTAAATATGTCGAGTCAGCCTTCAAAGAAAGATATACGGTTGGGATCCGCATATGCGTGGACTTGAGGAAGGTACTCTTTAATGACCTCAAATAATTTACTCGCATAGATCAAGAAAAAGTAAAGGACGATCCTTGAGGGACACCACTATCTACTTAAAGGTTCTCTGAAAGTTTCTGCTCGAAAGAAACGCGTTGAGATCTATTAGAGAGATAAGACGCAAACCAATGTGAAGCAGACACCCGGCACCAAAGCTTGTTATTGTACTGAGACGGTTGAGTAAGACGTCAAGGTCGACTGTGTCGAATGCTGCACTTAGGTTTAAGGGACAGCCTCTTTACATGACTTTTCACGCATAGTGTGCTGTACTTTTTGGCTTTAAAAAGCGTTTATCTCAAGTGAAGGGAAAAAACTCTAATTCGGCTTTCTTCATTAGCTTTCATTCATACGACCTGAAGTAGAAGGTGGGCGCGGTATGCCGGAAAAGGCATTGCTGACTTGATAAAAATGGGAGTAAAAGATTTCAAGACATCTTCTCCTCCTTTGTTTTAAAAGTGACGACATGTTATTAAGGAAGTAAGCAACTCGAGAATTCCAACGTTTTGCACACTAGGAGTCTCAACTTAAAAGTGAGTACTGGCGCTGAAACCGGAAGATAATTCCTACGGGGAGGATCGTGTGAAGAAATGGTCCACTGTAGCGTTCTAAATTCTAAATTCACCCATCGAGGTTTAAGCAATAATCGCTTTAAATTGTTGAATGTGTCGCCTGTCCAGATCAAACCCAAGCTTTGCCGAGTGATCGTTAATTCCTTTGCGTAGCAAGTTTCTCTCTTAAATTGCACGTTGGTGATTCTTTTTATTAGATTACCGAGGAGAAGAAGCGCTTCCAAAATCAGCGTAACACATACTGTACGTGTTGCAATCTTCAAGGGAATAAGTATGATGTTTCAAAACGGCATAGATATAGCTCTTGTAAATTCGTAGCGAGCGAACATCGCAAAAACCTTTTCCCCAGTCCAGGCTTAAAAAAGTCTGAGCAAAAGGCAAGGCAAAGCAATTCTAGAAAACCAATTTTAGTAGCAATAGATAGTCAAGGACGGTTATCAGACAAGTAAGAGATCTAGAGAAGACAAAGGAATTCTGAGATATAACACGATGAAAACAGACGAAAGGATTATCCTGAATTTCGGTTAATCCAAAAATGGTTGCTTCTGACTTATATGCACTCAAACGACTGTGGTTGAAAGAGACTCTTTAAAGACTACAAAGGGAAGCTGAAGAATAAAGCCACACTATATATGGGTAATCAATCGACCGTCGAGCCCCCTCCCCACCCACCCACTTCTCAAACCGCATGTGCCAAAAGAGGTCTTCGGATCTTTCGAGGTCAGCGATATAGTCGTGAACAAGTTAAGTATCATTTGATTTTAGAAAATAAATATTTTCTTGTACATTAGTGCATTTTGGCAACACTTAGTGGTAAACTGGATCCGGAAGGGTAGGAATAGTGCTTCTAGATTTGCTCATATTATGTAGACATCAATGTAGTTGTAACTTTCTAGAGTGTTTACGTAATATTATCGTAGTAACATAAGGAGCTCGAACTTGACAGCGACATACAACAATCACGTACTCAAACCTCAGCCAATTCTGAACGCGGTAGTGAGGCCGGGCATAATACGCTTTACAAGGAGGCTAAGCTTATTTACCGAGACCCTCACTGGTACTCTTGTAAGGCGAAGGATACAATTCACTTAAGAGCGAATGCACAGAAAAAAATCGAGCAAAATCGGCAAATCGTGGCCACAGCTCAAAACCTAACTTACCCTCATTTTCAGTCTGTAATAAGGTTTTTATGAGTTTATAACACTGCTGAGGTTTAAATTTCAAAATGCGGCCGAGTTTGGGAATTATTTGAGATTTTCGATTTCAACGGTCTGCGGGCCTAAAATCAGCCGCCGAACACGGCAATATAGCCTAGCGACAGAAATGAGCTGACTTTTCAAAAACGAGCGAATATATTGGCAATCTTCCACTTAAATCTCAAAAAGCAGATATCTAACAATTTCTGAACGGCACATTTTTTAGATTTAGAGTATAAAATATCGATGAACCAGCAGAATTTTGAAACGTAATTTGCATAATGCTTATAAATACAACAATTTACCGCTAAAACCAAAATCGAATTTTCTATATGGGGGAATTCTCCAAATCACCCCAAATCCCGCTTACTACCCAATGAGATATAGTACTTCAACATTATCTGAAAGTTAGTCTGGTGTTCCTGCGAACGCTTGTAAAATAGATTGATTATTTTGAGGTTATTTCGCCCTAAACAACTGCTAATTGACCCCAGGGTCAGTTGACACGTGCACGTCACCTTAGTTTTATGCATCGATTTGAGCTCGTTAAAAGGGAGAAACTAACAAGATTCTTTTAACATGTACCTGTTTTAATAAAATACACGCAATCTTCAAAAGGAGAGGCCGTTCAATGGGTAATTTCTGTTCTTGAGATCTTGTAGATTGTACCATGGCGTCTGCGAGTGGACCTGAGTCTAGGTCTGTTTTCCCGTGACTGCGAAATCAGAATAACATCGAGAAATAATTCTCCCTCGAATCTTCGTAAGTGAATCAGCTTTGCAGTGCCTTACCTGAGATAAAAAGTGGGCCGAACAGCAAAACATTTCTAGCGCAATTTGGATCCTGTGTGGAACGCAGTGTATTGCTGAGCGAAAGGTGAGTAAACAAACCTGGGAAAGTACGTTACCTTTGATTGTGTGACCAGCCAGTAAACGATAGTCTCCAGCGAAAAATAAGATTCGCAAAAATCTTGCTGATGTATATTTAACAGTTTGTTACTATAAATTTACACCTGGTTTGTCTAAAACTTTAAATAATGCATATCTGTCCAAGAGTATAAGAATGTTTCGAAAGATCCACCCCTAAATAACTGTGGGCTACTCCTTTTTCTCCATCACCGATGTGCACTTCCTTGCCACTGTCTTTTGCATGAGGCTTGTATGCCTTTTTAACTGTTATCGACACTTAAAACTGGCCGTTTAAGGCCTGGTTTAAGAACTTGACTGACTTAAAAAACCGTCGCGAACATGCGCTGTTATTGTTGGACTTTGGAAGCTTTAAGCCCAAAATGATGGTGCAATCTCGAGAAATTTGCCCGGGTCTAATTATAAGACGGGGAACGGGTACTAAGAAAGGGACGGTCTAATTTAGCAACCCGCGGACAATCTGGGCATGCTTACCTTCTGTCGCAGGGCAACCGTCAAGGCCAGGTACGCCGCCCCCATCCGAGAGGATTACATGGCAGCCACCATTTCAGTCGCTTTTTCCACATCATGACCTTCAATTATCATGTATTATAATGCGGGCCTTGATCGTTGCCACCTTACCAGAAGTCTAATCTTCGCACTGTTAGACCATGAGAATCTCTATTATTATTCCATAAATGCACCATTGACTTTTCCTTGCTCAGCTTCCGGTAAACCGATACTCCCAAGCAAAAATAGCTTTACAACTCTATCCAGACCAGAACTCCTGATATCAACAGATATACCCCCCCCTAAAGAGAGCAAACGTTCCCCGAAATATTCACTTGACCCACCCCATCCCTTCGTTAAGAAAAACTACGCACTCAGTTCACTGGACAAAACGCGCTCGTGAATATACCAAACTATAGCCGTTCATCCTACAAGCAATCTCAGTTTTAGCAGGCGTGGCCACGTTTCCAGTTGCTGTAAGATTAATTCGACACCTGCAACAGACACTGTAAATTAAATAGCAGCCACAACGCCCTTCCTTGAAACCGTCAGGACGAGAAAGTTTATAAAAGACTTAACAGGTGTGCGCGGCGGCTTCCTTTTCTTCCTTCCCTCCCATTGTAGCACTCAAATTCTGACCCTGATATTAATCCTAGCAGTGATCAATCGTTCCTGAGCCGATAGGCACAAGGATACCAGTTTCTTGCAAAATATGCTGTGACATCCGTTTGCCCATCCCCCTTTCTGCCTTCGGTCGCTGATTAGGTTTGGTTCTGTGCTTTAAAATAACTTTAGGAACGAAACATGATACGTGAGGGGCGTGTCCGGCTAAGGGCAAGTGACTCTCGGTGTTGAAGACATATACTGAGCTTGTCAGTATTTCGTAGCCTGTACCACGTCGCGAACATAGAACAAGCCAGAGAAAAATAAGACGCCTTTCTTTCCCCAGCCCCCGCAGGTTCTTCGCATACTTTTTACTGCACAACTGATTCTACCTTTTCGAGCCGGAGCGAACATGGACGCCCTTGGGGTTAAGTTTCCTCTTCATTTTCGGTACCTGACTAAAGGCAATCTCTGACTTGTGCGCCTATGCTTCGTTTGCACTGAAGTAGCAGTATATGACCACGACAGACTTGCTGCTATTCTTGGTTTGAAACTGCAATGGGCAAGAACAATTTCTTGAAAAGAGCAAACAATTTCCTCCTTAGCACTTAGCAGACATGGAGAACAACTACTAGGACTTAAGCAATGCCATTGCTTAAGTCCTACTAGACTTGAAAAGAGAAAGCATGTTGCTCTCTCTTTTTAATGATTTACGGCTAAACAGTACAATTTCATGTAGCTTTTACGCAAAATTAAATACTTAGTTGTTTGCAGAATTGCATTTATCAACAAATCACAGAAATTTTACTAGGTTTAGATCTCATAGATAAGAATTGAACGGAAAAAACTTTTGGGGTAAAAAAGTCAAAAAATAATGTTTTCTGGAAAATCACTTAATAGACATACAATAGCAGAGATATGATGCCTGTAATTTTCTGTTCAATGCACCTTATGACAAGTCTGACTAATCCGGCACTGGTAACCCATGCCTTAAAACCGCCTTGAACCTTAAAATTTAATTCATTTGCCTTTCATGCGTAGGTAAAATCAGAAGAACAGAACATTCAGTTACTGTACCATTTTTAAAAGTGGGACAGTATGTTTGCTAATCATCTTAGTTAACCGCTTTTAAAATAGGACAAAAGGACACCTGGTCATACAGGAAAATGAATTTAATGTATCCCGAAAGCTTTGGTTTCCCGTGCACTTATTTTTCGCAGGAGACAATCGATAATTGCCTGGTCACGCAATCGGAAGTGAGTAACTAATTAAAAGTCATTGATACCATCGCCGCTTAGCAAATACACTACGTGCTGCAAAGGATCTAAATTGCGCTAGAATGTTTTCCTATTCGGCCCACTTTTTATGTCAGGTAAGGCACTGCAAAGCTGATTCATTTACGAAGGTTCGAGCGAGAATTATTTCATGATGTTATTCTGATTTCGCAGTCACGGGAAAACAGACCTAGACTCAGGTCCACTCGCAGACGCCATGGTACAATCTACAAGATCTCAAGAACAGAAATTACCCATTGAACGGCTTCTCCTTTTGAAGATTGCGTGTATTTCATTAAAACAGGTACATGTTAAAAGAATCTTGTTAGTTTCTCCCTTTTAACGAGCTCAAATCGATGCATAAAACTAAGGTGACGTGCACGTGTCAACTGACCCTGGGGTCAATTAGGGAAAGTTCATTTAATATGACAAGGGGGATGAAGATATTGAAACTCGAAGCTTGAAATTTTAGCAGCCCCCCCTCGCTAGCGGTTCAATTTTTAGGAGCCCCCTCCTTGGTAGTCGAAAAATTTCAGAGCCCCCCCCTCCTCCTTCAATTCCTTTGCTCCCCTGAAAAAAGATCGCTAGACTGTATTAAATATATTTACCGTTATTAATGGCTGTGGTCACACTTGAGATTTTACGTTAGTAAAAGGCTTTAACCGTGGTAAAAAGGATGTAAAAAAACTTTACTATAGTAAAACTCATTAGTTGACTTAACACGTTCCAGATGGTTTCCTAAGAGAAATGTGTCACTCAAATGATGAGCCTGAGGACAGGTGATAATTCTTACGACATTCCATCCATGTTTTATTTTTCATCCAGTTGCGTGACTCTCTGTACATCTTTATCTCTAATTCTGCTGAATGGAACCCCGTAATGGAACCCCAACGTGTTATTTCGTTAATTGTCGCTCTTTTGTTTCTGATTATTGCCATCAGAAAGGCCCAGAGATTGAGATTTTTAGCTCTCTACTTCCTCCATAAAAGGAGGCATCGCCATATCACCCATGCTCTTTTGGTAACAAAAATCAAAAGGTTGCAACATCGGCAGAGAAAAGCTTCGGCAAGACGACGGCGTGTCGTGTGGTCATATCCAAGACCACAAGGATGGTTTGAAGAAATGTATCGTAACCCAGGTATGTCTACGTTGTGGAAAAATCACTTCAGGGTCTCAAAGGACACATTTGATTACATATGCCAGCTGGTCGGGCCTGAACTTTCAAGGCAAAATACTCGTTTAAGAAGAGCTATTCCTCTCGCAAAACGTGTAGGCATGGCGTTATGGCGTTTAGGAACCGGAAATTCATACAGAACAACTGGAATAACATTTGGACAGGGAAAATCTACTGTGATAAAAATATGCGAGAATTTTATGGAAGCGTTAATTCGTCGTAAAAACGAATTTATTCGATTTCCTGAAGATACCAGAGATGTTGCACATGCTATGCGTAAAATGGAAAATGTTGCTGGCTTGCCAAATGTAGTTGGAGCAATAGATGGGTCCCATATATCAATTAAAGCACCTCATGTTAACCACGAGGACTATTTTAACAGAAAACAGAACTATTCCATGAATCTTCAAGGTGTTGTGGATGCTGATGGGAAATTCATCGATGTTAGCACAGGATGGCCTGGCAGTATTCATGACGCCAGAGTTTTACGATTGAGCACACTGTACAGAAGGGCTGAAAATGACCTTATCCTTAATGAACCAGTCAGACATATCAATGGAGTAACCGTTCGTCCTCTTCTTATTGGAGACTCGGCCTACCCTTTGTTGACATGGCTAGTTGGTCCTTATCCTCAAAGTCGAAATCTGAGCAGGGAACATTGCAAGTTCAATAAAATCCTAAACAAGACTAGGGTAATCGTTGAAAGAGCATATGGTAAACTGAAGTCTCGCTGGAGGTGCTTATTAAAGGCACTAGAAGAGAACACTGGCAAAGTACCTTTCACCGTAATAACCTGCTGTATTCTGCACAATATTTGCATTCTTCTAGGAGATGACTTAGATGACAGCGATTTGTCTAGTGATGATGATGACGACGACGAAAATGATGATGACGACAATGGACCTGCTGCCTTTGGACAGGGGCGAAGAATACGACAAGCACTAACTGAATTTCTCGGAGCTTAAAGACTTGTATTAAGTGTGAACTTGTTTTTTGGCGCAAACACCTGTTTTCAAACTTTTGGTTTTGTTGGATTGCTACTGCTAGTCATGGGCGATTTGGTCTTGAAAGGTCTATTTATGTACATAGTAGTATTACTTTTTCCACAATTTAAACATAATGCGTCACCAGAACTTGTTTTCCTGTACTGGTCGCGGGTGGGTATTTAGGTTTCGTTTTTGCCAGGGTTGCAAACCCTCAGCAACATCCCTACGCCATAATTTGAATCAAGAGCCTCCCTCCCTGCGTGTCATATACCAGTCTTGCAGCCTGTTTAGCATGAACGGTAAATAAGTCATGTTCTTTTATAAAAAAAAATGTTGAAAAATTATAATTTTATTGTAATCGTGAAAAATGTTAATTAGCTTATTAGAATTTTGAAGAATGAAAAAAGCATGCAAGATGAAACAAAAGCGATCACTGATGTCTATTATTTTACGATGAACAGTATCTTAATTTCATCATATTTGAAAATAAAGTTTGTCAAACTGGAACACAACTCTAATGTTTGTACGACTGTACGATACTAGTTCTTAAAGAGTGCATCTCAATAGCTTACTTTTTCAGAATTTCGCCTAGCTCTCGGATAGCACCGAGAACTAACTCTTGGGTGCGGTTGTCTGACTCTCGCAGGTTGTCAAAAAGTTCTCTCCTTTCTTCTTCTGTCTTCTTTAAGGCCTCCGTTTGCGCTTTGATTAGCTCAGCATACATTTCATCCTCTTCATCTTCTTTCTTGGCCCCTTTTTGCGCTTTCTGCTTTGTGTTTTTTGGTGATTTGCCCTTTTTTTTGGAATCTGGTTGTTTTTGCTTCTTTTTGAAAAACAAACGAATGAATATTCTAAATCCTCATCTTTGTTGCTGTCATCGTCATTCGAAGGCTGACTTCGTTTTCTTTTCTCTTGTCCACGTCCCTTTTCTGTTTTTTCACTCCTAGAAGGTCTGGCAATTGCAGAAGACAAGGATAGGGTTTCATCCATTTCATCACTGCTATTCTCGAGGGGGCCAAACGAAGTACCATCTCCACTACCTGGGGAAGACATGGAGGAATTTGGACTTGGTGTGGCGATGGCTGACTTAGACGTTCCTGCCTCCATTACATACTTAGGATTCACAGAATCTCTTGTTCCCCAAATCTGATCTAATTCATCAAACTCGGGAAATGATTTGATGTTTTCGCTGCCCTCCCCTGTCATTTTGCTTTTGTCCTTCACGTTCTTGTATTTTTTGCTGAGATTGTTTATTTTATCACGGCAATTCTTGGCTGACTTTTGGCAATGTATATTAAGGACTTCTTTAGACTCTTCCGCTAATCTGGCTTCTATTTTCTCCCACATGGAATCCAGGTTTCTTCCTTTATCTCTGTTCTTATATTCCTCTCCATAGATTGAAATGAGAAGCTTCACTTCTCCTTCTACCCATCGATTGCGTGACTGCTCTGCGCTTTTCGGCTTTGGGTCACTTGTCTGAATTGTGTGCCCTTGCAGCGTTGCGGTACTTTCTCTCGGCACCAAATCATAAGGCAAATGGTTGTCACGTCTCATTTGGAGAGTTGCATTCACTGGAAATTGTGCCGCTGCTGATACTGCTTCTATCCCATTATTTTCTCGGCCAAATATAAGCGGTCCATGCTGAAGTACTTCGCGGCCGTGATCGTCTGAAAAACCGCCCGGTGGGATTACGAAACTATTGCGGAATGGTGGAACTCTAAAGTGAAAAGAACATGCAGTTTTCTTTAAAAAGCGTGCCACCCAAAATCCATATGCATTTGTTTTCCGACAAAAGATAGAAAAAATTTGGCTACACGGAATTAAAAACACTCGAATTGAATGATTTACTTCTAAATTTATGCTCGACTCACAAATGAAACACGAACATTAGATGTAGGCGTATGATTCCTTGAAATCCAGAATTTACTGTGGACTTACCTCGAATGAAAGCGAAAATTGTCTGACCACTGTGACATCTCTACTGTACTGTTTGGCGCGAAAAAAGGAAAAGAATAGGCTGGCGGCGCTAAAAATACATGTATAGGTATTCAGCAACGTGACACTCAGGGAACGCATCTCAAATAATGCGACAAGATGTCAACTGAATAAACAAAGTTTAGATATATCAGCGATAAACCATATCGTTTTAGGAAAGTTTACTATGGTAAACTTTGCTTTCATCCTACCGCCGTTGCCACCGCAACAGACTAGATCTGTGTTTACCATAGTAAAATGAGAAAAGCCGGTCACATTAGAAAACGTGTTTACAGTAGTAAACTCGACTTTACTATAGTAAAAAAAGCCCAAGTGTGACCACAGCCATTGTCTTCAATGGTTTATACTATGACAAACTTGAGATACAGTTGTGATACAATTTTCTAAAGCATTTTTGGGATGAACAAGAGTGTAATAATTACTGAGACTACATTTGTTATATCTGTAAACCACGTGATATAGCTGAGTTGCACAGGTCATTAGATTGTTGAGTTGAAAACCATCCGATCTGTATGATGATGTCATGTGTTGGTTTTGAAGTATACAAATTTTCGGAGCCCCCCCTCCTAGCGCAACAATTTTTTCAGAGCCATCCCTTCGGGTGTCTAAAAATTTTCGGAGCCCCCTCAATATCTTCATCCCCCCCCTTGTCATATTAAATGAACTTTCCCTTAGCGGTTGTTTAGGGCAAAATAACCTCAAAATAATCAATCTATTTTACAAGCGTTCGCAAGAACACCAGACTAACTTTCAGATAACGTTGAAGTACTATATCTCATTGGGTAGTAAGCGGGATTTGGGGTGATTTGGAGAATTCCCCCATATAGAAATTTTTGGTTTTGATTTTGGTTTTAGCGGTAAATTGTTGTATTTAAAAGCGTTATGCAAATTATGTTTAAAAATTGTGCTCGTTCGTCGATATTTTATTCTCTAAATCTAAAAAAATGTGCTGTTTAGAAATTGTTAACATATCTTTTTTGAGATTTAAGTGGAAGATTGCCAATATATTCGCTCGTTTATGAAAGTCAGCTCATTTCTGTCGCTAGGTTATATTGCCGTGTTCGGCGGCTAATTTTAGGCCCGCAGACCGTTGAAATCGAAAATCTCAAATAATTCCCAAATTCGGCCGCATTTTGAAATTTAAACCTCAGCAGTGTTATAAATTCATTAAAACCTTATTACGGACTTAAAATGAGCGTAGGTTAGGCTTTGAGCTGTGGCCACTGTTTGCTCGATTTTTCTGTGCATTCGCTCTTAAACCTCCACGATGACAACATCAGTAGAGACAGTGGAATTGAGATTCCAGAACCGCGGCAGACCCAGGATCAGGCAACAGCAGCCGATTGCTAGCAAAGCAGACCGCGGTGGGAACAATTTTTTTCCTTTAAGAACGCCAACGGTACTTCATATCGAAGCTGGCCAACATTGAGTTAACTTCGAATCACACCAATCACTGGCATTCACGGTGCTATTAATGCTGTGTTTACACTCAAGCGTTTACCAAGGTAAACATTAACTGACTAAACCCTGGTACATTTGTACAGTGTTTATACGGGCTCAAATAACTAAGGTAAATCTGTCATCAATCACAGTCTAATCGAATTGGCGGCAAATTCTAAATCCACGCATAAAATGCTCGCGTTAAAAAAGAAGCTGTGGCTCTTGTAGTCCTCGCGTTTTATTTTCTTGTTCTTGATCAACAAACCCTGAAATCGAGATTGCAGCAGCTCTTACTTTTGCAGCACCTAAAGAGGTCGAGGCGAAAGCGATTAATTCTGCTACAAATTGCCCTTCGCAAGACAAGGCGCGTTAGACGTGCGTGGTCGTGGCCGAGAAACCAATTCTGGTTCGAAACTCTATTAAATGGAAATTTTGTTGAAGAATGGTGTGTCTTTTGTGTCTTTGGTTTTTGCCATAACTTCTTCGTAGACCGAAACCAAACGTGGAAACCTGGTCGAAAACCTGGTCTCGAAAACGTGATCGAATGAGACTGACGCAATCCCGACACCACAGGATGTGAAATTCTATGCGACCGCAAGCGGATGTATCTGTCATCCAAACCTTATGGCGCTTTTTTGGGGTCAAAATTAAGTGATACATTTTACATGGCGAATTAAAATAACCCATACATTTTACATGGCGAATTAAAATAACCCATACATTTGACATGGCGAATTAAAAAAACGCATGCATTTTACATGGCGAAATAAGATACGCATGTATTTTACATGGCGAATTAAGTAACACGTGCATTTTACATGGCGAATTAAGTAAAGCATGCATTTTACATGGCGAAATAAGATACGCATGTATTTTGCATGGCGAATTAAGTAACGCTTGCATTTTACATGGCGAATTTAGAAAGGCATGCATTTTACATGGCAAATTAAGATAAGCGTGCATTTAAGGTACGGGTGCATTTTACATGGCGAAATAGCTATAATAATTGCAAGGCTTGATATATCTACATGACAAGTGAAAGCTTGACAGTGGCCGACATTTTACTTGGTTAAATCGTTTATATTTTTTAAAACTCATGCAGACCTCAGACCTCGGACCGCAAAACTCATCTCTCCCCCTCACCACCCCTCGTGTTGATCGTCTGTCAGAAGTAAAAAGTCACGTGGTAAGCTACTGAGTCGCCTCCTCTCGTTAAGATCATGGAAGGTGATGTGCTCAGGGAATGCTCTTAGCGTTTAATGTAAGCTGCCGAGCAAATACAAACAGGACAGAATTCTCTAATGAAATAACGGGAGGGCAAGGCGAGAAAGTGAACCGACTCAGACTGCTAGTGGCCCAGAAAGTCTCAATAGCACGTCACCAAGGTCTGCTCTCTCTGCTGCTGAAAGAAGTGCAGGAGACCTTGAAAGGGCGTCAGAATACGGCTGGTCCAGCCTGGGAGGAGCACAGAAGAATTTTTGGTTATAGGCCGTCGTCTGGGGCATCGCGGAGCCGGCCAGGTAGTGGAAACAGCAGAGGGGGGGGAGAAGAAGGCAGCCAGCAGCATTCTCGCCATAATTCCATCGCAAGAGCAAGTGGACAAGAGCGTTCGTCTGTCTGGTTTTCAGCGAGCAAAATGCGCTTCCTTCCACAAGCGAAAGATACACCCTTACACTAAACGGCCTAACGTCTGTGATGGATTGCGGTACTCCACCCAAACCGCCACCATCCGTTACGGGTTGAATCCAAAAAAAAGGGAGAATTTGTGTTGCGTGAGTCTGGAACTGAGAAGGAACCGAGAAATTGGTTAATGGTAAGCAACATTCCGTTTGGTTCGTACCAACCGGAATGAATGGACTACCTCAAAACGTACTCCTCAGAATCAGCCCATGCTGTTCCGCCGCAGACTCGAGCATAAATTCAAGGCACAACAACTTCACATTTTCATACGTACCAGGGGCGGATCCAGGAGTTTTTTTAGGAGGGGGTGCACTTGTCTCTTGCTCTACTTCAACACCATAAAACCACATAGTTTTTTTTTTTTGCAGAATACCAGTTGTATTAGAAAACCGCAGGTCATCTCAGGAGGGGGGTTGTGCACCCCTTGCAACCTCCCCCTAGTTCCGCCCCTGCGTACTCACATTGCAATCGAATCGTCGCTTTGTCGCGATCTGTAAACGAAAACAGATATGTTTTTGCAAAATGGTAACATTTTTTCAAACTCAGTAGAGCGTAAAAGAATGAAAACTTTTATATTCTTACTCGTACCTTTTCTTAAAAGGGATCCGTGTTTCATCCATTGTGAGGGAAAGGCGGCAAAGGGAGGAGGAGTACTCATGTCAATCATGATCCCTAGTTGCAACGCTCACGCGTATATGAAATTCTCGAAGAAACATTTTGCACCGTACGCAAAAAATGCAAGAGTAAAAAATATAATAACAATAAATAAATATAATGTGGGGATGAAAAGTCTTGATCGTGCAATGATTTTTAGTGACACTCTCAAGACAGAAACGTCTCCAGTTTTTATTTCTTTGGTTCGCGTTCCGGTTCCGGTTCCGTTTCCGGCTCCGCTTCCGGTTCCGGATTCCGGCTTTTCCATACGTCCAAAATGCACCCGTATCTTAAATGCACGCTTATCTTAATTCTCCATGTAAAATGCATGCGTTACTTAATTCGCCATGTAAAATGCAAGCGTTACTTAATTCGCCACGCAAAATACATGCGTATCTTATTTCGCCACGTAAAATGCATGCGTTACTTAATTCGCCATGTAAAATGCATACCTTACTTACTTCGCCATGTAAAATGCACGCGTTACTTAATTCGCCATGTAAAATGCAAGCGTTACATAATTTGCCGACTAATTCGCCATGTAAAATACATACGTATCTTATTTCGCCATGTAAAATGCATGCGTTATTTTAATTCGCCATGTAAAATGTATGGGTTATTTTAATTCGCCATGCAAAATGTATGGGTTATTTTAATTCGCCATGTAAAATGTATGGGTTATTTTAATTCGCCATGTAAAATGTATCACTTAATTTTGACCCCAAAAAAGCGCCATAAAACCTTGGTTACCGACCTTAACCATGCCTGCTCGCACGGTAAACTGAACTTTTACCTTAGTTAACTTTCTATTGTCTTGAGCGGTGTTTAGCTGGGTATCAGTTGGCGTTTACACACGCAAAATATTTACCTAGGTAAGTTAAATCCAATACCTCGGTAGCACGTTCAAGTCTAAACACGGCATAATACTCAAATCTGAGTAAATCTAAACCATCTCCCGAATAACACAGCCACATATCTTTCCATTCTAGATATTTCATTCCTTATCCTATACAGTATAGTACCAAGACTGATAAAGACAAACACACACTGACTCAAAGTCAAGTTATGAACTCACTTTATTACTTTTACAAACATTAAAAACAGAGTCAATTTCCATCGCTTCTTCGTCTTTTGATAGTGGTTCAAGGCATCTTTGGTAGCTCACTGACGTACTTTTCCCACGATTGACTACTGAAGCTTAAAGAGGGGGACATTGGGATTTTCGGTTTTGCGGTTTTGGCTATTTTTTTAGATCGGTTTTTCGGTTTTTGTTGCAAAAGACTTCGGTTTTTCCGTTTTGGTGGTCATTGCGGTTTGCGGATTTTTCGTTTTTTAGCATCTGGTTTTCGGTTTTCGTGAAAAACACTAGCGGTTTTTCGGTTTTGGTACCCGATGTGGTTTTTGGTTTTTCCTATTTTGTCCTATTTTGGGTTCCGGTTTCTGTTCGATTTGAGCAGCACTTGATCTCGAATAGCCGCGAAACGCCAAAGTTATTTAGAGGAATGCGTACCTCCCGCGCCAGCAACGGAAGAAGCAATTGTGGATTGTGTTGCGTTTTTTTACGAGGAGGGAAAAAGGCGGCGAGAATTTTCGAAAGAAAAACAAGTTTAGATGTAAAGTGAAAAGGGAAGAGAGAAGCCTGCAGAAGCTTAAGAATAGTGTTTGGTAAGTCAATCGACAATCATTAATGTCATTATACAGTGAAACCTGTATTAAGCGGACACCCTCTATTAAGCGGACAGTAGACGAAGTCCCAAAATTTATTTCCTTATTTACTTTAAATGAAACCTTTATTAAGCGGACACCTCTATTAAGCGGACGCGGACACCTAAAAAGTTCGTGAAATAGTCATTTCTATTGTTACCAACCTGTATTAAACGGACACTTGTAATCAAATTCTACTACCCAACATGCCAGACACCGGAAATGCGAAAGATTACCTCAAATTGCCACCCACAACTTTTTCGATTTTTACATTAAAAAACGTTACTTGATGAACTTATTTGATTAGTTCCACAGTACAGTATTTTTTTTTCTATTTCGTTTTGTTTGTATAGAGCTTGTTTCACTCATCTGATTTCTTCAAATTTGAGTTGCAATCTATGTTTATGGTACTATGACCAATCGGTCCACTTTGATAAAGAAATTAATGCAAACGTATATCGTCAAAGTCTCTGGGAGTATTCTTAACATTTCCACTGTTCATTTGAATAGCATTTGACATCTCATATGACGTTATCTATCGAAACCTGTATTAGGCGGACACCCTGTATTAAGCGGACACTACAGCATTCCCCGAGGGTGTCCGCTTAATACAGGTTTCACTGTATTTACATTACAATAGCTTAATCACTATAGTTTATCCCATACATAAAGCTTCTTTACGAAGACTTAATGTCCCTAATAGTCCTAATACATTGAGAATACGCAATATCTAAGCGTAGAAGATCGAAGAGAGGTTAAGATCAGAGACTCTGTTCACAGGGCAATCAAACACGTTGCACGTTAGACAATCGAGTCTCCAAACTTTCAGGTGTTAGTTATCAAATGGAAATGTTCGATTAGAGATTTTCGATTGAAGTTTCCAGAGCTATAGCTTTTTGCGACTGCAAAATTGCAATTCTAAAGAGGACTTGTGTGAAAATTCTCCTATAGCTAGCGGCTTTTCGGAAATTGAGCCGCAAAGTCTGGGCTCGAGAGAGCGGCAGAAACAAACCCTATGATTTAACAGACACAAAAAGATACGAAGGCTTCAGACAAAGTCCATGACATTCACAAATACTTTGGTGAAATTAGTGTTAGTTTAGTTTGCTCTGTATGCCTTACTTGTCACCATTGTATCGGTTTTTGACGGTTTTGTATGCGGTTTTCGGTTTTGGCCGAATTTTTTTGCGGTTTTGCGGTTTTGGATGATTTTTTCCTTCGGTTTCGCGGTTTCTAATATACCCCAATGCCCCCCTCCTTAAAGAGAGCATTGAGCAGACTTTCAACATTGTTCAGGACTACATTTAGATCATTTTTTCCACCCCATCTTCTCGGTAATATAACCAAGAATCGCCTTTATCCATTATAAGACGCGAACGTTGTCTTTGATTTGGGTGCTGAATAGCAAAGCCGTAACAGCGATTCAGCTTTTTATCTTGAATTAGTTCGTTAACCATGGTGGTATAAGTCAGTTTGAACATATGGCCGATAAGACTTACTATCCTTTCCCGTTGAACTTGTTCCACTTCATCGATAGCAAGCAGAGGTGTAGCTCTTGAATCTTTAACGATATTAGGCACCATCTTGTAAGAAATTGACCAGTAATAGACAATTCGTGAATCACGCGCTTGGAATGGGAGCGCTATTGTTTGTTTCGAAACAATAGAATAATATGGCACGTAAAAGTAAGGGTGTCTACAAAACAAAGACCTAAGACCTAAGACCCATAAACGAAGACTAGTTTTTTTTACAGGCCTATCAAACCAGAGCCAGTCAAGCCAGGTCAACGCTTTTCCTCAGACACCAACTGACGCGAAACTAGTGGGGTCTTCGTTTTGTAGATTAAGCCGGGTCAAACTACAAAACGAAGACCCTCGCGTAAATGCTTTGTTCGTTGTCAACTGACGCGAAATGAATGGGGTCTTCGTTTTGTAGATTAAGCCGGGTCAAACTACAAAACGAAGACCCTCGCGTAAATGCTTTGTTCGTTGTCAACTGACGCGAAATGAATGGGGTCTTCGTTTTGTAGATTAAGCCGGGTCATACTACAAAACGAAGACCCTGGCTTAAATGCTTTGTTCGTTGTCAACTGACACGAAATCAATCAATTAAGTCTTGGTTTTGTAGAGAAGACCGGCCCGAACCACAAAACGAAGATCCTCGCTTAAAGGCTATGTTCGTTGTCAACTGACGCGAAATCAATGGGGTCTTAGGATATTAATGTACGTAAAAGTATACTTTTACAAATTTGCTTTTACGCTTAAACATTAACAGTTAATGTGAGAATATTTAACAAGAAATATGAAGGATAATGTAAAGATGTTTAGTTCTAAAAAGTGAGTATGTGGAATCTGTCGTCGTCACGCAACGTATCGGCAAATTTTATCACATTTTATACAGGAGACAGAGGAGAGCTCTTAAATTTGACACAACGATATATTTGTCCGTAAAACCCTGCTTGTTGATAAAGACTGTTGATTTTAGCGATGGACAGAGGTTGAAAGTCGGCTAGTTAAGTCATGTCTTTAAAGTTTCTATATTGCATTAACGGTGATTAGATTAGATAGTCTTGTTTTTACATATTTGTATGCTGTAATTGTTTTTCTAACTTTTGAGGGCAACATGTTTATTAGCTTTTAGTTATTAAGTGTTACCCTCTATAAATAAAGTGTTTACTTACTAATTACTTACTTACTCTCATAATCTTTCACTACTAGTTTGTAATTCATGCCTGTAAGCTTAGTTAAGTATTAATATTGCTTTAGGGGCCGACCATTTAACTCTTGAGGGTGGGGGTGGGTGATTTCTGGTCATCAAGAATTTTTTTTCCTAGCAATATGGTGGGCAGGATATTTTTTTCCCTTTTTTCCCATATATATATGGCATGCAGGAAATGTTTTTTCAAAATCCCCCCCCCCCAGACAAGGACGTGATCACCGCGAAATATAATGGCAAAAGTATCGTCGTCAAACAGCTCCTCGAGCAACATGAAAGGAATCTCCGTCTCTTCTATAAAGAAGCCAATATTCTTCATTCTTTAGATGATAAACGCATCGTAAAACTTCATGCAGTCTGCCAATCTCCTCCGGCGATGATGCTTGAACTCGTTTACTTCGATTTTTCACCATTCGGCGGACTTGAAAGACGTGTCTTCTCTCTCAAGGACTTTATCAATTTTCTTTCCTCTGAAGATGGAGCCATGGATTCTTTCTCGCCGTTATTCAATAAAATCGCAGAAGATACAGCTCGCAGTCTTAAGTATCTTCACGACAACAACATTGCTCATCGAGATCTAAAGCCAGGAAATGTCCTCGTCTCTAACCAGATGTATTGCGAAATGCCAAACAAAGAAGCTGTAAGGGAAGCGTGGGAGAAAGCGCCAATTATTTGTAAACTGGTTGACTTTGGTGAGAGTAGGGCAAGTATGATCCAAACGGCCACAGTTTGTTCCACGCAAACCACAAACATTGACAGAGGAAATCCCGTTTACATGGCTCCCGAATTGCTTTCGCCTGTGGATACTTCGTTATCTCTGGAGCAACTGAAAGCGTGTGATATTTGGTCGTATGGTATGGTTATCTTCATGCTGCTAAATCCTGTCCTGCAGTTTCCTTATCAAGTTGAAATTGATAAACTGCACCCAACGACACACGAAATGTGCAAAAGAGAGGTTACCAATTTACATTATCTTATTCTACTTTTCAAGTTATTGTTTTCAAATTGCCGTTAAGAAGTGGGGTCTATTGGGGATAAGCCGATAAAAACTGTCGACATTGTACAAAAACCCATTTCGTGTCAGTTGACATCTAACAAAGCATTTAAGCGAGGGTCTTCGTTTTGTAATTTGACCCGGCTTAATCTACAAAACGAAGACCCCATTCATTTCGCGTCAGTTGACAACGAACAAAGCATTTAAGCGAGGGTCTTCGTTTTGTAGTTTGACCCGGCTTAATCTACAAAACGAAGACCCCATTCATTTCGCGTCAGTTGACAACGAACAAAGCATTTACGCGAGGGTCTTCGTTTTGTAGTTTGACCCGGCTTAATCTACAAAACGAGGACCCCACTAGTTTCCCGTCAGTTGGTGTCTGAGGAAAAGCGTTGACCTGGCTTGACTGGCTCTGGTTTGATAGGCCTGTAAAAAAAACTAGTCTTCGTTTTAGGGTCTTCGTTTTTGGGTCTTCGTTTATGGGTCTTAGGTCTTAGGTCTTAGGTCTTAGGTCTTTGTTTTGTAGAACCATGATATCATACCCAAATAATCACTTTTCTATTTATAGACTATGATGTCAACATTTGTTGAGGACGTCAACCCCTCGGGTATTCTGATGTCACTTGCTCCTTGCCAGCTGAACAAAACTATGACATCATCCTATCTTTCTGAGATGCATGACGTCATCGGCATTAATTTATGGCACTGACAAAGTTAATTAAATCCACAAAAAA
Source organism: Porites lobata (assembly GCA_942486035.1). Lineage (NCBI taxonomy): Eukaryota > Metazoa > Cnidaria > Anthozoa > Scleractinia > Poritidae > Porites > Porites lobata. The sequence goes on along the minus strand of CALNXK010000251.1, from coordinate 296,096 downwards.
ATGGTTAACAGTCCGGGCCATAACCATTTCTGGATACTCGATGACGTCATCAATAATGGCTTCTGGTGCGGACTTCGAGGAAACTCATTTACTACTCTTATTTGACGAGACGGCAAGTCCGAGTAGCAGGGATGAAAACGAAAAACTGTACTCTAACTAGACCAATTTCTAAGCTGTGTTTGCTTGAGGAAGCCGTTTAAAACTGTGTTTATAGAAACTTGGGAGTTTTATAGAGACTGATTAAAATGGCCCGTTTCAAATCGGCGGACACTTGGTCTAATGAGCTGTTTAATGACGTAAGTTCATTTTGTCTTATTTACTTTCCTGAATGTTAAGTTAAATTCAGCCAAACCCCAAGGTTGTTGTGGCAAATTTTTCCTTTTGTTTTCGTTTTTACCTGCACTTACTCGTTAACTTGTTTTCTTTTCGTCTCTTTGTCTCACTCTGGTATTTTGTAAATTATGCTTCTTTTTTTTTAAGCACTGTATGTAAATTTCGTTGTATATAGTTTGTTATCCCGCCCTTTTCTATGCAAAGTTTTCTGCGTGTCTATTTGTGTTGGTTTATCCGTATCAGTAGTTTTTTCTCCGTTCCCCGAACCCCAAACCTTTGTTTCTTATCGTTTTCTGGAATTTCGTTTTTGCAGTCGTGTTTAGGTAGTTTGTCTGTATTGTATCTTTTATTTTTTTCCGCACTTTTGCTAGTCGTGTTGTTGGTAAAACATTTGTGGAGGTCATCGTGTGTGTTTTCTCGAATCGGCCTTTGCCTTTTCAATGGTCTTCCTGACGCGGCGCTTGATGATGTTATTTTCGTCGGATAGAACTTTAACACTGTGTGGGTTTGCTATTGCGACCCGCGCACGACAGTGCTGGCAATTCTCCAACCCCCACTCCTCATACGAGGTGAAAATGTTTTTGGAAAAATTCTAGATACACGCATCCAACGTTGTTTGCGCGGTGGTGGGGGGGGGGTTGCATGGATGGGCATGTGTGCGCGTGCGCTATTCTAAAAGTATAACGTGCACTTGGATCACCCAAAAACGGAGGCAATGAACAATATACATTATTATTATTATTTTTTTTTTTCGTTTCTGATCACTCTCAAACTCCACGGCATATCCTCAATAAGCAGCTAGCGCTGACCAAATCTGGGAGACGTTTTGCAATATTTAATAAAATAACATCAATAGAACAAGCTATCGCCAGTAAAAAGGACGGCAACCGGGACGCCCGGGGAACAAGGTTGCTTTAGCTCAGTTGTTTTTGTAAAGCTGGAGAAAATGGCTGAAATTTTCACTCCTTTTACGAGGAATGAAAAGCCCAACTTCTGCATAAAAACATAGCAATAACATGAGCGGAAAATTACGGAATTTATCTGCAAACAGCGTCTGTTCGGCATAATGTATACATTATTAGTTTGTGTCCTTGCATGTCGCCATTAGGTGACCACTAAAACACGTTTGCAAATTTGCCTTAAAGGCAAGCAATAAATACACAGTGGAACCCCGTTAATACGGTCACCAATGGGCCAAAAAAAAATTGGCCTTATTAACGGGGTCTTACTGCAAGAGGTAAAATACTGTATAAGAAAAAATAATTCTGACCTGACTTGCAAACAATAAGAGCACCCCTCTACGAAATGTTTGCTTTTACATACATCGAATCAAGCTAAGAATAACTAATTCTGCTAAATGGCTTTCGTAGCCATAAAGGTACAGGTCTGCAACTCCTTTAATCTTTATCCGCTCGGCAGGTCTCACAAAAACAACCTCGTTCCCAGGGTTCTCTGTCTTGATTTAAGGAAGAACCCTGCTTGGGACTTGTCACGTGGCTCCCAAAAGCTGGGAGCCTCATCACAACAAATTTACAGGTAAAATTTTCCTCATCATACAGACGCTTTCGATGTTTTCGAGGCAGAGCAGCGAACTTAAGCCAGGAAGCCGTCAGTTTAATGGGTTTTGAAATCATATAATGTGATGGAGAGGAATACACATCAATTTTCGCATCTCCAGAGGACTAGGATAAGAGACTTTCCGGCTTATGAACAATTTCAGGGACCGCCGGTTGAAAAGCAATCGCCAGAAAGCAAACCAGTCAGACGAGTGCAGCGTCAGGCGTTTGCTTGCGCGAAGAGTTTTAGTCTTTATCATATAGAAAAATTCTCTGTTAACTTAGCAAAGAAGAAAGCATTGACTGTACAATACAGTGACACCGCTGATAGAGAGATAAGTAATTCCCAAAAATGTTTGCTGGATTCCAATTGTTGTCCCTTGGACACTCAATGGATAAGGGAATAACCAACAGCTAAATTCTGTATTTTCAGAATATGACTTTTTTAATTTTTTTAGGCTGTTAGTCATATTATTCATAAAAAAGCGACTGTTACCATCTGTTCGTTTAGTGCCTCTACAGTGAGTGTATGTCACGGCAGTCGTTCAGTAAAAACCTGTACACGTAGAGATGAGTTACGTTACTCGTGTGTACTCATTTGCAGCTGTGTCCATATTTCCTTGAGGTTTTAAGGCACCTTTTTAGGAAAAATTTTAAATATCGATTGTATTATCCCAAAGAGCCATTATACACTTAATGTCAGATCCCGAGGGAAACAGGTAGTTTTTTTTCCCGAGAGTCCTGATGTTTCCCGAGACGAAGTGGAGGGAAACATCAGGACTATGTTGAAAGACATGTTTGAACGTGGGTGATAAACCGCGCAACTTCACCTTCCAACTCGTTTTGCCGCATATTGTTGCTAACAACTCGCACGATTTTGTTTTGTTGAAGAAACAGCCTCTATTGCATGACTTTTCAAGCACAGTGAGCTGTGCTTTTTTTGCTTTAACGTTTAACTCAACTGAATGGAAAAAACTCTTATTCGGCTTTCATTATCCATACGACCTGAAGTAGTACGTGGGCGCTGTAAGCTGGACAAGGCATTACTGACTTGCTTAAACTGGAAATGAAAGATTTCAAGGCATCGTCTCTTTCTTTGTTTTAAAGTGACGAAATGTTATTAAGGAAGTAAGCAACTCGAGAATTCCAACGTTTTGCATACTAAGAGTCTCAACGGGAAAGTGTGTACCGGCGTTGGAACCGGAAGATATTTCCTATGGGGAGGATCGTGTGAAGAATTGGTCAACTGTGGCGTTCTAAATTCTAAATTCACCCATCAAGGTTAAGCAATAATCGTTTTTTGAAACGATTATTAAAAATTGTCGAAGGTGACGCGTGTCCATCTCAAAACCAAGCTTTTCGGAGTGGGTGGGGGAGGGGGGGGGGGGGGGGTTTTGCATGGATGGGTATGTGTGCGCGTGCGCTATTCTAAAAGTATAACGTGCACTTGGATCACCCAAAAAGGGAGGCAATGAACAATATACATTATTATTTATTTTTTTTTTTCGTTTCTGATCACTCTCAAATTCCACGGCATATCCTCAATAAGCAGCTAGCGCTGACCAAATCTGGGAGACGTTTTGCAATATTTAATAAAATAACATCAATAGAACAAGCTATCGCCAGTAAAAAGGACGGCAACCGGGACGCCCGGGGAACAAGGTTGCTTTAGCTCAGTTGTTTTTGTAAAGCTGGAGAAAATGGCTGAAATTTTCACTCCTTTTACGAGGAATGAAAAGCCCAACTTCTGCATAAAAACATAGCAATAACATGAGCGGAAAATTACGGAATTTATCTGCAAACAGCGTCTGTTCGGCATAATGTATACATTATTAGTTTGTGTCCTTGCATGTCGCCATTAGGTGACCGTTAAAACATGTTTGCAAATTTGCCTTAAAGGCAAGCAATAAATATACAGTGGAACCCCGTTAATACGGTCACCAATGGGCCAAAAAAAATTGGCCTTATTAACGGGGTCTTACTGCAAGAGGTAAAATACTGTATAAGAAAAAATAATTCTGACCTGACTTGCAAACAATAAGAGCACCCCTCTACGAAATGTTTGCTTTTACATACATCGAATCAAGCTAAGAATAACTAATTCTGCTAAATGGCTTTCGTAGCCATAAAGGTACAGGTCTTCAACTCCTTTAATCTTTATCCGCTCGGCAGGTCTCACAAAAACAACCTCGTTCCCAGGGTTCTCTGTCTTGATTTAAGGAAGAACCCTGCTTGGGACTTGTCACGTGGCTCCCAAAAGCTGGGAGCCTCATCACAACAAATTTACAGGTAAAATTTTCCTCATCATACAGACGCTTTCGATGTTTTCGAGGCAGAGCAGCGAACTTAAGCCAGGAAGCCGTCAGTTTAATGGGTTTTGAAATCATATAATGTGATGGAGAGGTATACACATCAATTTTCGCATCTCCAGAGGACTAGGATAAGAGACTTTCCGGCTTATGAACAATTTCAGGGACCGCCGGTTGAAAAGCAATCGCCAGAAAGCAAACCAGTCAGACGAGTGCAGCATCAGGCGTTTGCTTGCGCGAAGAGTTTTAGTCTTTATCATATAGAAAAATTCTCTGTTAACTTAGCAAAGAAGAAAGCATTGACTGTACAATACAGTGACACCGCTGATAGAGAGATAAAAGTAATTCCCAAAAATGTTTGCTGGATTCCAATTGTTGTCCCTTGGACACTCAATGGATAAGGGAATAACCAACAGCTAAATTCTGTATTTTCAGAATATGACTTTTTTAATTTTTTTAGGCTGTTAGTCATATTATTCATAAAAAAGCGACTGTTACCATCTGTTCGTTTAGTGCCTCTACAGTGAGTGTATGTCACGGCAGTCGTTCAGTAAAAACCTGTACACGTAGAGATGAGTTACGTTACTCGTGTGTACTCATTTGCAGCTGTGTCCATATTTCCTTGAGGTTTTAAGGCACCTTTTTAGGAAAAATTTTAAATATCGATTGTATTATCCCAAAGAGCCATTATACACTTAATGTCAGATCCCGAGGGAAACAGGTAGTTTTGTTTTCCCGAGAGTCCTGATGTTTCCCGAGACGAAGTGGAGGGAAACATCAGGACTATGTTGAAAGACATGTTTGAACGTGGGTGATAAACCGCGCAACTTCACCTTCCAACTCGTTTTGCCGCATATTGTTGCTAACAACTCGCACGATTTTGTTTTGTTGAAGAAACAGCCTCTATTGCATGACTTTTCAAGCACAGTGAGCTGTGCTTTTTTTGCTTTAACGTTTAACTCAACTGAATGGAAAAAACTCTTATTCGGCTTTCATTATCCATACGACCTGAAGTAGTACGTGGGCGCTGTAAGCTGGACAAGGCATTACTGACTTGCTTAAACTGGAAATGAAAGATTTCAAGGCATCGTCTCTTTCTTTGTTTTAAAGTGACGAAATGTTATTAAGGAAGTAAGCAACTCGAGAATTCCAACGTTTTGCATACTAAGAGTCTCAACGGGAAAGTGTGTACCGGCGTTGGAACCGGAAGATATTTCCTATGGGGAGGATCGTGTGAAGAATTGGTCAACTGTGGCGTTCTAAATTCTAAATTCACCCATCAAGGTTAAGCAATAATCGTTTTTTGAAACGATTATTAAAAATTGTTGAAGGTGACGCGTGTCCATCTCAAAACCAAGCTTTTCGGAGTGGGTGGGGGGGGGGGGTGGGGTTTTGCATGGATGGGTATGTGTGCGCGTGCGCTATTCTAAAAGTATAACGTGCACTTGGATCACCCAAAAAGGGAAGCAATGAACAATATACATTATTATTTATTTTTTTTTTTCGTTTCTGATCACTCTCAAACTCCACGGCATATCCTCAATAAGCAGCTAGCGCTGACCAAATCTGGGAGACGTTTTGCAATATTTAATAAAATAACATCAATAGAACAAGCTATCGCCAGTAAAAAGGACGGCAACCGGGACGCCCGGGGAACAAGGTTGCTTTAGCTCAGTTGTTTTTGTAAAGCTGGAGAAAATGGCTGAAATTTTCACTCCTTTTACGAGGAATGAAAAGCCCAACTTCTGCATAAAAACATAGCAATAACATGAGCGGAAAATTACGGAATTTATCTGCAAACAGCGTCTGTTCGGCATAATGTATACATTATTAGTTTGTGTCCTTGCATGTCGCCATTAGGTGACCGTTAAAACATGTTTGCAAATTTGCCTTAAAGGCAAGCAATAAATATACAGTGGAACCCCGTTAATACGGTCACCAATGGGCCAAAAAAAATTGGCCTTATTAACGGGGTCTTACTGCAAGAGGTAAAATACTGTATAAGAAAAAATAATTCTGACCTGACTTGCAAACAATAAGAGCACCCCTCTACGAAATGTTTGCTTTTACATACATCGAATCAAGCTAAGAATAACTAATTCTGCTAAATGGCTTTCGTAGCCATAAAGGTACAGGTCTTCAACTCCTTTAATCTTTATCCGCTCGGCAGGTCTCACAAAAACAACCTCGTTCCCAGGGTTCTCTGTCTTGATTTAAGGAAGAACCCTGCTTGGGACTTGTCACGTGGCTCCCAAAAGCTGGGAGCCTCATCACAACAAATTTACAGGTAAAATTTTCCTCATCATACAGACGCTTTCGATGTTTTCGAGGCAGAGCAGCGAACTTAAGCCAGGAAGCCGTCAGTTTAATGGGTTTTGAAATCATATAATGTGATGGAGAGGTATACACATCAATTTTCGCATCTCCAGAGGACTAGGATAAGAGACTTTCCGGCTTATGAACAATTTCAGGGACCGCCGGTTGAAAAGCAATCGCCAGAAAGCAAACCAGTCAGACGAGTGCAGCATCAGGCGTTTGCTTGCGCGAAGAGTTTTAGTCTTTATCATATAGAAAAATTCTCTGTTAACTTAGCAAAGAAGAAAGCATTGACTGTACAATACAGTGACACCGCTGATAGAGAGATAGAAGTAATTCCCAAAAATGTTTGCTGGATTCCAATTGTTGTCCCTTGGACACTCAATGGATAAGGGAATAACCAACAGCTAAATTCTGTATTTTCAGAATATGACTTTTTTAATTTTTTTAGGCTGTTAGTCATATTATTCATAAAAAAGCGACTGTTACCATCTGTTCGTTTAGTGCCTCTACAGTGAGTGTATGTCACGGCAGTCGTTCAGTAAAAACCTGTACACGTAGAGATGAGTTACGTTACTCGTGTGTACTCATTTGCAGCTGTGTCCATATTTATGACATTTATGATACTCGTTATACTTAACACACGTCTAGTGTTTTAGTCTTGGTTATTAATTAGCAAAGGAAAAAATACAAAAATTCAAACTTACAACCGTTCTAACTTAGGGAGATTCCAAAACGCCCCAGGCGAAAGTTGGACAATATTGTTGGAGTAAAGATACCTGTAAAAATAAGGAAGACAGTCCTGTTAACACTGACCAGTACATCAAGGACCAGTCAACGCACGTCCCTTGTCAGCCAGTTTTAATCGTAACTAGTTAGGAATTTCAGCTTTTATTTTGCACAATCTGTACACGTACAGATGAGTTACGTTACTCGTGTGTACTCATTTGCAGCTGTGTCCATATTTCCTTGAGGTTTTAAGGCACCTTTTTAGGAAAAATTTTAAATATCGATTGTATTATCCCAAAGAGCCATTATACACTTAATGTCAGATCCCGAGGGAAACAGGTAGTTTTGTTTTCCCGAGAGTCCTGATGTTTCCCGAGACGAAGTGGAGGGAAACATCAGGACTATGTTGAAAGACATGTTTGAACGTGGGTGATAAACCGCGCAACTTCACCTTCCAACTCGTTTTGCCGCATATTGTTGCTAACAACTTGCACGATTTTGTTTTGTTGAAGAAACAGCCTCTATTGCATGACTTTTCAAGCACAGTGAGCTGTGCTTTTTTTGCTTTAACGTTTAACTCAACTGAATGGAAAAAACTCTTATTCGGCTTTCATTATCCATACGACCTGAAGTAGTACGTGGGCGCTGTAAGCTGGACAAGGCATTACTGACTTGCTTAAACTGGAAATGAAAGATTTCAAGGCATCTTCTCTTTCTTTGTTTTAAAGTAACGAAATGTTATTAAGGAAGTAAGCAACTCGAGAATTCCAACGTTTTGCATACTAAGAGTCTCAACGTGAAAGTGTGTACCGGCGTTGGAACCGGAAGATATTTCCTATGGGGAGGATCGTGTGAAGAATTGGTCAACTGTGGCGTTCTAAATTCTAAATTCACCCATCAAGGTTAAGCAATAATCGTTTTTTGAAACGATTATTAAAAATTGTTGAAGGTGACGCGTGTCCATCTCAAAACCAAGCTTTTCGGAGTGATCGCTAATCTATGGGCGTGGGAAGTTTCTCTCAAATCCACGTTAAGTTGGTGATTTCTTTTATTGGATTAGCGAGGAGAAGAAGAACTTTCAACATCAGCGAGACACATACGCGTTGCACAGTTCAAGGGAATAAGCATGATGTTTAAAAACGGCATAGATATTGTGAATTCGTAGCAAGCGAAGATCGCAAAAACCTTTTGCCCAGTCCATGCTTAAAAATGGTGCCGAGCAAAAATACAAGGCAAAGCATGCAACTCTAGCAAAGCAAATTTAAATTTAGTAGCAATAGTTAGTCAAGCAAGGTTATCAGACAAGTAAGAAAGAAGACAAAGGAATTCTGAGATATAATACGATGAAAACAGATAAAACGATTATCCTGAATTTCGGTTAATCCAAAAATGGTTGCTTCTCACTTATATGCACTAAAAGGACTGTGGTTGAAAGAGACTCTTAAAGACTTTAAAAAAGGACGCTGAAAAACGTACCCACACTATATATGGGTAATCAATCGACCGTTGAACCCCCTCCTTACCCGCACCCCTCTCAAACTACATGTGCCAAAAGAGGTCTTGGGATCCTTCGAGGTCAGTCATATAGTCGTGAACAAGTTAAGGATCATTTGATTTAAGAAAATAAATATTTTTTGTACATTAGGGCGTTTTGGCAACGTTAAATGGTAAACTGGATCCGGAAAGGTAGGAATAGTGCTTCTAGCGTGGCTCATATTATGTAGACATCAATGAAGTTGTAACTTTCTAGAGTGTTTACGCAATATCATCCTATTTAACAACGCTGACAATGCTTCAGATCAAAGCTCGCCAACATCGAGTTAAATTCGAGTTACACTAATCACTGGCAACGGAATACTCAAAGCTAAGGAAATCGAAACCATCTCCTGAATAACACAGCCACATATTTTTTCATCTTATATATTTTATTAGTCTCTCTTGCGTAAGCAGCGAGACTAATAAAACGCGTTTTTCGCTCCGGCGGGGTAGTCCCTTATACAGGGTATCAATTTCGGCCATTTTGGTCTTAAAAAGGGTATGGCTTGTGCACTCTAGTCTTGAATTGGGTATGTTTTTTAGAAGAATTAGCTACTTCTTCATCATTTAGGGATAAGACCATTTTCCTTTTAATGTTTACGCCAACTACCGTGTACGTGCCGTAACAGTTTTTGGTCATATTTAGGACACAAAAGGGAGGTCATTGTGCCAGGCGTTCCTTGCGGAGACCGCGGAAACTGGGACTAAGAATCGTTGCGTGATCGAAGACACGCATGTTTTGCGAAAAAAGCTTAGGAAAGATTAAATTTAAAGCTTTAAGCTTTTCCGAAACGTGTCGGTCCACGAATTCTATAACTGGAAAGGGTTGATTGCTTTGGAACAATTGAACACTACTGAGTGGTCGAAAAAAAAATAAGAATCTTAATTAGCGCAATTGCGTTGCTCGGCTGTTGTAAACTTTCACTGCATGCAAATGAGTCTTGTGATGAGCATACGATTTATTTTCAGCAATGATTGAAATGAAGTGCCATGTAAATCACTTTTTAAATATCTGGCAATGATGTAATTTCTCTGGAATCGAGACCCTTGAATTTTCGTGTATTTATACACGCGTATAGCCTGCTACCGCAGGGGTATCGACGTCGATAAAGTAGGAAGTAAAAAACCTTCAGCGAGTAAATCATGTTTCTTGTAGAATTAATCGACTCCTCATTTCTCGATGTAATCTCCAAGCAGGCGAGACTCACTGCCGCTGTAAGCGCGTTCTTGTTCCTTATTCTATACATTACACTGGAAAAGTTGAAAATTTACAGGCACATGTAAAAATGAAATTACACCCTGTAAAATACAATTTACGTGTTTTGTAACTTCTAATTTACATGATAGGGTTTGTAAAATAAAATTTACGTCAATTTTCAGTTTTACCTCGCCCTTCAGCGGCAATAGATAGGAGACCATGAGGTAAAAACGTGTAAAATGTTTTACACATATTTACAGCATCTTCTTTGTAAATAGCCAGTAAATGTTTTTATTAAGAACATGTAAATAACGTGTAAACATCATGTAAATCGAGACATTGATTGGGCCCTGTAAAAACCTTGGAAATCGAAAAAGGGAGACTGATTTGACCCGTAAAAACCTTGTAAATCGAAAAAAAGAGACTGATTTGACCCTGTAAAAACATTGTAAATCAAAAAAGGGAGACTGGTTTGAACCTGTAAAATTCTTGTAAATCGATAAAGGGAGACTGTTTTGACCCTGTAAAAACCTTGCAAAAAGAAGAAAGGAAACTGGTGTGACCCTCTAAAAACCTTGTAAATCGAAGAGATGGATACCGATTTGACCCTGTAAAAATATTGCAAATCAATAAAGGGAGACTGATTTGACCCTGTAAAAACATTGTAATTGGAAAGAAAAGGAGACTGATTTAACCCTAAAGTTTATATGGAAACAAGGAAGGAAACTGGTTTGACCCTGTAAAAACCTTGTAAATCAAAGAGAGGGATACCGATTTGACCCTGTAAAAACATTGTAATTGGAAAGAAAAGGAGACTGATTTAACCCTAAAGTTTATATGGAAACAAGGGAAAATTGTACTTGGTGTGCCTGTGCCATAGCTGACCGCTGCTGCTGGGTTGTGTCTAAATCATACCGTCCAAAGGGACAGCCGGGGAGTACTAGGAACAAGTTTCCGATTCGGGCCCACTTCGGAAATTCTCGAAAACATCCAATATGGCTGCTCAAGCGTGGTGGAAAACTGACAGCCAAAGGGGCCGTTTTATCGCCAGAGAAGCGTGATTTTACGGTATTGTTGACGAAGTTTGCGTTTATTGTGACTTTTGAAGAGTTCTTGGTCCTGTATAGTGAGCAATCCTTTTGTAAATGCCTTATCAATTTGTCTTGTTCCGCTGGCCGGCATTAACGAAGAAAATAGTACCGTCCAACGGGACATCCTAAATTATGGCAATACATCACCTCTAGCTTTCTTTGGTAAACTTTGTTGTAGAACGTGATTTCTGTAGGTTTCCACAACCTTAGTATAACTCTATAGGTATTCATAAAAGTGGCCTTGTCCTTTTGGCCGGTATTACAGAAGAAAATAGTACCGTCCAACGGGACACCCTGAGTTTTAGGCCGAGAAATATGACTGCAAGTAAAATAGGTAATGATGTCATTTTTCACCAAGACAACTCCGATGAACACTGACAGTAACTTTTTATCTTTTTGTGAAAAAGCTACAGTGATCGTTTTCCTATATCGTTGTTAGTGAAGGCGTATTCAATGCACAATTTTAGGAGTTGATGACCCGGAAAGATACAGTCCAATCACACGTGTGCTGTATCGAGATATTTTCCACACAACTTACATGTACGTCATTAGAGAAAGCATGCCCAATTCATGGACCATCAAAAAAAATATGGGCCTTTTTCTTAAATTTAGTAATTATCCTCATAATAGTGATCATCATTACCATCGTCATCATCAATCATCATCATCATCATCAGCAGCAGCAACATCATCAAGTGCAGCATTTTGCCTTCATTGTATTTGCTAACCAGATTAACTTTCAAGAATTCGTTGTTACAAAGCAAGCTGCCCTCAAGTTGTCTTTATTCTAACAAAGGAGTTTGAAATAACCACGTCCAATAGCTGCTGGAAAAGCATGAAGGAAACTAGTTTCATGAGCATTGATACTATGTTGAAATTCAAAACAACCAAACGACACTGAGAGACTTCTTTAGGGATCTTGAAATGTGCTAATTGTCCATTTATAAGTCGTTAATTGGTCTTAACTCCAGAATCTAAACCCGTACAGACCTCTACGTTAATGGCTTCTTTTTTGCTGCTGTAGTTTCTCATTAAAATCTAGCAAGAATATATTTTAATTATAGGACCAATCAAAAACTGTTTTACTTATAGACATAACACGCATACGACTGCTAGAACAAGTCTTATTTTTTTTCATAATATAGCGAAAAATCGATAATGTTATTTTGGAAATTATGATGACTTCTGTTCAAACCGCAGAGAAGCATTGTCATGAAATGTCGCCAAAATGTGTTAAAGAAAAGCGAAAACGGTGAAAATTAGACAAGTAAGGATAATTAATCCACTCTTGTTACTCAGCGTTCCCGAACCAAGAGAGGTCCTGGGATCCTTTTTGGTGAGTAATAGGAAATAATAAACAAAGAAATGCGTCGTTTTTTCACAATCTCTGTAAGGAAACGAGATTTGATAAAGACCCTTGAGGGAGTTTTTTAAGCTCGTCCTGGGAGGTATTATCTCAAATCCCTGCAGAAAAACACATGAAGTTAATTTGTGTCAAATAAATAAAAAAATATATATTTTCGACCACGAGTTTTTAAATCCTAATCGTATCAGTGACCTTTATGATAAATCAGGCATGTAGAACATTCTGCAAATTACGTGTTTCATCATTGATCAGCAAAAGTTCATTAAATGTTTTATTTAATAAGCACTTTGAGCAACACTGATCTAGTAGATGCAAGAATGTGTTTCTCTCCTTTTCTTACCCCATTTGCTTAAAAACAAAAAAAACAAAAACAGCAAGGCATCAATCGAGCACTTTACTTTATTTCAATACTGTAGTTTCAATAAGTTAAAAACTTCTTTCCATGAACGCCGTAAATGTAAGAACAAGATTTAAAAGTCTAAAGGAAAACGCCCTACAATTACGTTAACAAATCTCTATCTATTTTAATTTATATTAAAAATACTTAAAATGAAAAGATGCAATAACAGCAAACTTTAAAGATTAAGGGATGATTTGAGAGCAACCGATATTTTCCTTTTTTAAAAAAAATGCTACTAGATTTAACTGATTTCGATTCTTGATGGAGAGATTTCCACTCCCAAATGTAAGAAATCGAACCTTTCAGTTTGTGGATCACGTATTATTACAATATTTAAGTTACTTCTTCTAAGGCGAGATTTGTAGGACTTGTTTTCGCTGCTCATTGGAAAGAGTTCCCTTATATACTGTGGCACTTTTTTGTGTATAATATCAAGAGCCATAATGAGATAATATCATACATAAGAAGGCATAGCCTTTGTCCCTTCTCGTGGCTAGATTATCCCAGTTAGGAAATTTAAGGAGATCTTCTGATCTCGTTTTATAGTCCTGGGAGGTATTATCGATCTATTCTGCAATTTTTGAATTTACTGAGTAAATTGAGACACTTAGGGAGGTACTTTGTATACATTAGAAATAGTAAAGGACCTAAAGCAGACCAGAAAAGATGGTCCTGTTTCCGGACGGAATATTTGAAACTGAAACTCGAGTTTCATTTTCCAAGGCAATTTTTGATACCAGTTTCAGGATTTCAAGGCCGTTTTTCGGTAAATTAATGAAACTGATTTGCGCAAATAGTAGACACGATTCCGGGCAAATTAACCAGGTCTGAATTTTGCATACCATTTATCCAAACCGTGAACAGACCAGTTTGCCCATATAGATGGTGAAAAACTTTTGTTTTCCACAATCTACTGTTGCTGCCTATTGCCGGTATTATTTAAACCAGTTGAGAGGAACTCCTGCAATGCCATAAAGTTACAGCTTTCTTGGTAATATTGCGTGGGAGACGGTTTTAAAGGCTTTAGTGATATCTTAAAATACTATCGTTTCGCCCTGTATCGTGCTCAAAGGAAAAGTAAACGTGCATTTCATTTCCCTCTCGGGAGCCAGTTCGTTAAGCCTGTTAACAATACAACGCGTGTATTATAAATTAGCAGGAATTTATTGAATTGGCATGCGCAGGCGCCATAGGTCACGCGCGTATTTTTTCCAGCTATGGAATGTAGCAACTTATGTCAATAGAACTCGCTGGAAAAAGTTAACGATCACTGATTTAAGAAAATAAATATTTTCTTGTATATCAGAGCGTTTTGGCAACACTTAGTGGTAAACTGTAGAGGCAGAAATAGTGCTTCTAGCGTGACTCATATTACTGATAACGTGGTACTGTTTGTCTTTTTCATAGGTTATTTTATCGTTGCAGGGTGTGGTAAAGTTTTCATGATTAGAAAAGTTGAATATGAATAGCTTCAAGTCAGTGGAAGTCTGGAGGGCTATGATGACTGGGCCTGGGATGTCTGTGACATAGAAGGATGCTAAAGCGATTTCCCCTTTGTAGCAACAAGCTATAGTAATGGTATCGTGTTGCTTGATCTGTGAGCCGCCACTGGTAGTGAGGGTTATATCCGATGGTAATAAGGAACCAGGTTTTAGGTTCTGCTGGCACATTTGACCGCAGAACCTCATTGGGAGTGTGTTTCCCAGGTACCGGTGTCCAGGGTGGCTTTAAGGAGGATGTTCTTATGAGTATCCTGTGGAAATGCTTCATCTCTAAGACGATTGGTCTCCCTACGTAAGACAACAGCTTGAGGCTTCGCTTCTGGCTTGTTCTAGAGAGTGAAATCGTTGTCTTAGGGCTTTTGATCAGCAGGCGTCTGCAAAATGGTTTGGCTTCTTGCAGGAAAGAAATATCTGATCACGTGCTAGGCAGTTGGAAGGTGAACTGTGGGCGCTGTCACAGTTTCCGCTCTTCCGTGTTCCTACTGAAGGTTGATAATTCTACGGTTGGTTGCATTGTGGTCCTTCTTTGGTGTTTTGTTTCAGAACTGATTTGCAACATTAATTGCTGCGAAACGAGTTCAATAGCTGTGTTGCGCGGTTTAGCACCCACGAATTAGGCCTGTCTTGCAACAAATCAGGTTGTTACAGGGTGCGAAAATGTTGTGTAGCGTGTAGTTCTATTGCTTTGCAACAAAATCTATATAGGGTGCCTGTTTTACCGGCCCTTAGCAAACGTTTGCAGAATTGTCAAGTGACGTATGTCCCGTGTATGGAGTGATTCCCGTGTAAAATTATCCAATCAAAATTCAGTATTCACCCAACTGACTTGTTGGAAGACAGGTTTGAACGTGGGTGATAAACTGCGGATATTAGGGACTTTCAAGATGCCACGACGGCGACGACAACCAGAACGTAAAAAAAGCAATAGGCTGACTAGGCAAAACAACAACTCATCACGCGTTTTTGTACATTTTTTTGCTGTCACATAGAACTACATCGGAGAAATTCCTACTTTTACCTTTTATGGAGCATGTAAACAAGCGACGGCTCAATTTTCTTTCTCTTTCTGAACTTGAATATGGTTCTTAGGAATTCGGCTTAAAAAGAGTTCGCTTGAATTTGACAAAGCAAATGAGTTGGAGTAATGGTGATAGAGATTGAAAGAACACAAATTCACTTTTTAAATGACGTTTTCGGGGCCGTCGCCGTCGTGATATCTTAAACTCCCTATTGCCTATAGGGAGGATCGTATCAGGAAATGGTCCACTGTATCGTTCTAAGTTCTAAATTCACCCATCGAGGTTTAAGCAATAATCGCTTTAAATTGTTGAAGGTGACGCCTGTCTAGATCAAACCCAAGCTTTTCCGAGTGATCGTTAATTCTTGGGCGTGGCTAGTTTCTCTCTCAATTTGCACCTTAGTGATTTTTTCCTTATTGGATTACCGAGGAGAAGAAGCACTTCCAGAATCAGCGTAACATATCCGTGCTGCACTGTTCAAGGAAATAAGTGTGATGTTTAAAAACGGCATATATATCTATTGGAAATTCGTAGCAGGCGAACATCGCAAAACCCTTTCTCCCAGTCCGGGCTAAAAAAAATTTACCGAGCAAAAATGCAAGGCAAAGCATTTTTAGCAATAAATAGCCAAGCAAGTTTATCAGAAAAGTAAGAGAGAAGACAAAGGAATTCTGATACAACACGATGGAAACAGACGAGACGTTGATCCTAAATTTCGGTTAATCCAAAAATGCTTGCTTC
>CALNXK010000251.1:227500-270000 GCA_942486035.1 Porites lobata | reverse complement strand
ACCTCAGCCAATTCTGAACGCAGCAGTAAGACAGGGCATATTACGTTATAGGAAGAGGCTAAGCTTATTTACCGAGACCCTCATTGGTACTCTTGTAAGGCGAAGGAGACAATTCACTTAAAACTCCACGATGACAACATCAATACAGACAGTGGATTGAGATTCCAGAACCGTGGCAGCCCCACGATCAGACAACAGCAGCCGATTGGTAGCACAGCAGACCGCAGTGGGAACAATGTTTTCCTTTAATAACGCCAACAATGCTTCAGATCGAAGCTCGCCAACATCGAGTTAGATTCGAGTTACACCAATCACTGGCAATCATGGTGTTATTAATAGTCAAAGCTGAGTAAATCGAAACCATCTTCTGAATAACACAGCCACATACTGTTTCATTAAACATTTTATTCCTTTATTTGGAAGTAGGTATGTTTTCCGCGCAATTTTATCAAGTGCATCGATTTTAATTAATTTTACAATGTTCAATTGAGTTAGGGCCTGGGACTAGGGGGTTTATCTGTGGAAAACCTCGATATAGATGATGGCGCTGAATCAAAATTTGGCACGCATAAAGAACTCATCGTCCTTAACATTTTAAAGTATATACAACGTGTAAATATGTCACGTGACCATTTTGCAAAAAATCGTAAATTATTGAGCAGTTGGTGGCCGTTTAAAAAAAAAAAACAAGCGATGACATTTTTTCTTGTTCATATTACATGGGTTCTGTAGGTCTGAGCGACTTTTAACTCATAATGTAAAATGTCACTGGTTCTAATTTTTTTCTTTCTAGCAGGTAGATTATGCTTTGCAGCTAATCTTATTTTGCCGCTGGTTTCACGTTGGGAGGTCAAGAAGCTGACCTATTTCCCGCAGAATTTCCTGGGGTTTTGTTGCTTTAAACTCCAGGTTTGATCTCTGGTGCGATGCAGTTTAAGCATTTTCTTTGGCACCGCGGGTGGAGGACCACGACGTTCAAATGATGGATTTGTACTGGAAAGAATCCGTTTCACTCTTTCAGAGTAAGAAAATGTCAATTTTTGTAAGCGGAACGTTTTAAATAAATGAATTATTTTTATGCTGTCTTTCCGTGCAGTGTTAGTATTGAATTTTTTTTTGGCCAATTACCGCAAATGGCTGCCATAAAAAAAAAAAAAAAAAAAAAAAAAATTTTAACTTCTTCCTATTTCTAGTATCTCTCGGCCAAGTTTATTTTGTTTTGGTTTTGACCTCAACCAATCACAAGGCACGAAATCGATATCCAGGCTATGGCTCGGACTGGAGAATTTCTGTCTACGTATACGTATACTCCACTACTAATCTCCTCGCGAGTGAGCCGCGCGAGTATTGCGTGGGCCGTGCGTGGTTATAGCGGTATGCAAACTCGGTTTGCCCAACAGGAAGGCAATTTGTTTGCGCATGCGTCAAAATTTTCTTTCTCTTTCTGAACTTGAATATGGGTCTTAGGAATTCGGCTTAAAAAGAGTTCGCTTGCATTTGACAAAGCAAATGAGTTGGAGTAATCGTGATAGAGATTGAAAGAACACAAATTCACTTTTTAAATGACGTTTTCGTGGCCGTCGCCGTCGTGATATCTTAAACTCCCTATTGCCTATAGGGAGGATCGTATCAGGAAATGGTCCACTGTATCGTTCTAAATTCTAAATTCACCCATCGAGGTTTAAGCAATAATCGCTTTAAATTGTTGAAGGTGAGGCCTGTCCAGATCAAACCCAATCTTTTCCGAGTGATCGTTAATTCTTGGGCGTGGCTAGTTTCTCTCTCAATTTGCACTTTAGTGATTTTTTCCTTATTGGATTACCGAGGAGAAGAAGCACTTCCAGAATCAGCGTAACATATACGTGCTGCACTGTTCAAGGAAATAAGTATGATGTTTAAAAACGGCATATATATCTATTGGAAATTCGTAGCAGGCGAACATCGCAAAACCCTTTCTCCCAGTCCGGGCTAAAAAAAAGTTACCGAGCAAAAAGGCAAGGCAAAGGATTTTTAGCAATAAATAGCCACGCAAGGTTATCAGAAAAGTAAGAGAGAAGGCAAAGAAATTCTGATACAACACGATGGAAACAGACGAGACGTTGATTCTAAATTTCGGTTAATCCAAAAATGCTTCCTTCAGACTGAATTTTATGCAATCAAAGGACAGTGGTTGAAAGACACTCTTTACTAACTCAATAAAGAGAGAGCTGAAAAATGAAGGCACACTATGGGTATCAATCAACCGTTGAACCCCCTACACCCCCACCCCGCATGTGCCAAAAGAGGTCTTCGGATCTTTCGAGGTCAGGGCATTTTGGCAACACTTAGTGGTAAACTAGAGACTGATCATGTACTACTTGTCTTTTTCCTGGGTTGTTTTTTCTTCTTATCGTTGCAGAAAGAAGGTATAGTAATGGTACCGTGGTGCTTGATCTTTGAGCCGCCACTGGCCCGACCGCCAATGCAGACAGTTGTGCTTGAGATGTTTTGAATGACCAAGCAATCTCCACCGCTTTATTTAGTGTTAGAGAGGAGCCTTTACTTATTAGCTTTTCCCTGACTTTGGGCGAGTTAGTGCCAAATACAATGCGATCTTATATCATTTTGTCTGGATTTTTGAAATCGCGGTTTTGGGCGATCAAGGATCAAAGATGCGTAGATTTGTGATGAATTTCTAAAACAAGGTTAAGACAAAAACACGCTTAGGAAAATCAGTCCTCTCTTGTCTCCTTAATCCCCCAGGTACCATGAACGGTATTCAGATCCTTTTAAGAGATTCACATTAAATAATACTCTAGACAAAGAAATCCACGATTTACTTACAAGTAGTGTAGCGATGACAGATTCGAAAATATTCCAGGCGGAAGCTGATCGATCTTAAATTAAAACCCATGAAAATCCAGTGAAATTTTTCATGGTAAATTCACATGTTTTTCATAGGTTTTTCAGGAGATTTTAATGGGGAATTTTCATGGGTTTTTCACGAAAAAATACCGTGAATATGGCATGAGAATCTCACGAAAAAAGCATGAAAATCCCCTTAATATTCAACGCTTCATGGCCCATGAAAAAACTGTAACAAACAAAAAGCCCATGAAAATACCATGAAATAAAATAAGCCAACCATGTTTTTTTCATGGCTTTTTGATGATAATGAAAAAGCCATGAATTGAGAATCTATTTTTCATGGGGTTTTTAAATTCATGCCCCATAAAAAAACCATGAGTTTTCCGTGAACGGTTGAATATTAATGGTTCATGAAAAATGAAATGGCTTTTGATGACATTTTCATTACCCATGAATTATACCCCTGGCTTACTTTTCATGGGAAAGACAGAGACATGGCCACCATGAAAATTTAGTCTTAAACTATTCTCGACTGTTAAATCAAATACATCACTGAGGATTTGTTGGCTGGTTAATTTGAAGCTATATACATGTAGCAACAACCCTAACCCTAAATAAAAGCTAACCGTTTTTCGAGTCAGTGCTTAACCCTAATTACTATTCTCAGGGCTTATTTTAAAAAAATCTTCAGTCTGCACAGTCTGCAGTCTGCATTTTAACATGACTGCACTTTAGTAAGGTGTACTACAGTGTAAATAAGGCCATTAATGACAAAAAAAGTATCATTGCAATACAAAATTCATCTGGAATACATGTACATACAAGTAGTACTGTATCTCCTTTCCAGGCTGCAATCATGACGTTCCAAATTTCACCGTTGAAAATGAACAACAAATTTCAAGGGTTCCATCCTATTTAGTTTGGACAAGTTTCAATGAAATAAAAAAGCTCATTTTCAAGGCCAATACAGATGTTTATTTTAGGTAATAGCAAATGAACAGCTGTACAAGACAAATCATTTAAGTGAAAACTAAAGTTGTTGTGTTACAATAACAACAAAATGTAAATCTTATCTCTGGTCACTGTTGTTGCCTCAGCCATCAGATCCATCTGGTAAGTACAATAAATATTGAAATGCAGCAACATCTAAACAAAATTAACAGCAGAATACATGTCAAGATTTGATGTAGAATATTTGATCCATCCTTAAATAATAAAACAACGGTTTTAATGATGCAAGCCACACAAAAGGGTATCATTTTTAAAATAGTCGATTCATGAAATATATGGATAAGCAGGCTTTGTTAGAAGTCAAGCTGGCTTTTTTGCTCTACTGCATCTCTAAAATTCCCCTATGTCTTTGTTTTGGTTTACAAATTCAGCTGGTGTTAAGCTCTTTTTAAGCTAGTTGAACTAGCCGGCAGCCAGCTCTTAACGACATCCCTGCTAGCCTGTGTACAGACCACCCCCTCCCCTTAGTAAAAATCGGAGAAGGGGCGTCTGTGATTCACTGTTGCTAATCGTGTATGGGAATAACTTTGCATAAATAAAAAAAATAGTTTCTGCTGACCAAAATTTCCATGGCTCAAGTTTCATGTCATTCCAGTTCTCAAAATGTCAGTGCATGCGTCTTATTTCCATCGATCAACTGAGAGATTGAGACATTTTTAAAATAGGATTACTCTATACCGAGCAAGAAAAATGTTCTTGCAAGCCCTTATTGAAGGAAAAGATCCATGTTGTTATGCAAGCCTTCCCACTGGATATGCCGTTAGCTTGAAATAAAGTGTTGACACGTCAGACATGACTAATGAGCTCATGATAGTGTGAAACGTGACCTTAGCATTATGTTTTGCTTGAGTTTTGATGACAGGCCCTAAAGCCAATCAAAATCCCTCAATTACATGATGTACACACTGTAGTGATCTACAAATAACAGCCAATCAATTCATTTTCCACATACAGGAAAAATCAAGTGGCCTCCATACACAATTACCAATGGTGAATCACAGACGCCCCTTCTCTGATTTTTACTGAGGAGAGGGGGCGCTTGTACACAGGCTATATCCCTGCTTACCCTGGCATGATAGTAAACAATCTGCTTTAATACATACATGTAATATTTAACTACTGTTTTACGGTTGTCAGGTTTGTTGAAATGAATTTTGAACAGTTCCATCAGCAGAGCCAACCATATAAAATAGCACACTGTAGTTCAACTTTTCTACCCTAGCTAAGCCAGCTACAGTAGTGCAGACAAAGATCAACTTCTTCCCCTATTAAAAAAAGAATCCCTTACTTTGAGGGAAAATAATATGCTCTAGTGCTTAATGATCAGAACAACGGAGTAATGGATCAGTCAATTCCAGCTGCGCCCAGCGCCCCCCCAGGCTACTACAGGGCATTTGCCTGCCTTGTCTGTCCCGGGGTTGGGGCATTTGCAAATTTTGTGCTGCTCGGGGGCCGGGCATTTGCCAACCCCGCAGCCATTCCCGGGCTCAGCTTTTGACACGCACGTGGTTTCCTATCAGAATATAACTACACAGAGGATTTTACTGGAAAAGAAAACAGATTGGCTCAAAGGCCATGTAAAGGCATGTTCTTGATTTTATGCATGCATTTCTTCATTGCCTATCAAGCCAGAATTACATAGCGAAATCTGGAGCTATCAAAGTGTTAGCGCCAGGAATGTTTTCCGTTACCTTTATAGTATTTTTATGTTCGCCACGTTCTTAGTTATTTTCGTGTTCGCGCCTTTAGTGCTGTCGTTTGGTTCATTAGTTTTTCATTGTCCGCGTAGCTTTGTCCTTCGTGTTAGGATTTTTCTGCATATCGTATATTTAGCTTTTATTGTCAGTTCCTCGTTTAGCTGCGCTTGGTCCGGTTTACAGTTTAATGTTTGGGTTTTTGCTCGTCCTAGTTTTTCATCCTTATCTCGCTATCGTCTTGTAAGTATCTCGTTTGTTTCATTCGCATTTCTAGATTGCCTTCTTGCTTTCGTTCAGTTTGTAGGTTGTTTTATCTTGACTTTGTATTTGTTTAATTGTTATTTTTCAGTATTGCTATACTTGGTTATACTTCGCTATACTTCACTATACTTCGTTATACTTCACATCGGTTCACTTGTTTCCCTGCACCAGTTGTAGAAGTTCTAGAATAAAGTTTGTGTGTTAAAAACTATAGCGCGTAAAGGCTGCGACTATACAAAGTGAATCAACGTTCTTGGTCATTGAATCAAATTTCTGTTGATATTATTTGAAAAGCATCCTTTCATATTCATAAAACTATTCATAACCTATAACTCTGGGCGCACCTGGAATTGACTGATGCATAACAATTTCAAGGTTAGAATAGTGAGACTTTTTGTGTCAAACAAGACTTTCATTTTGGTCACATGCACATCCGGTGTCTAAATAATTTACTTCTTTCACTTCTGTTCTGATCAAGGTCATGACCCTTGTATGGCTTTTCTCGAGTGAATCCGTTCGTCGAAGAAACTGATTTGTCGCTTGAAAAAAAGGATCGTCATGCCCATCAAACATCATTTCGGTAAAAGTGAATGGCTAAAAATAAACTTAATAAAGACCATGCACAGCTTCTGTCACATTGTGTTCCGCAAAGCTTATATTTCTTACATCATGGTCAACTTGAACTGTAATAGCGGCTCTGTCTGACTGTGCCCCAGCACACAACAACGAAACTATGATTATTTCGCTTTAGTAGCAAGTAATCTACAATAAACAAGCACTACTTAAGAATGATTAAAAACAAAACTCACCTAAATCATTTCCCGAATCCAGCCGACGATCTGATATCAGCGGTGCGAAGTTTTCGTTACATATTACGTACACAAAAAAGCGATCGATTATGCTTCCTCACAGTCGCGCAACAAGTGACGTTTCTTAAAGTTTTGCGCTAAAGGTTAAAACATGTTTTGAATCCGAAGATTCTTCCTAAAATTATAATCAGAGTTAACAAAACCCAACACTATTCAAGCCGTTAGTTTCAATTTGAACCGCCCTCAAACCGGTTTGCCTTGCGACCGCGCCTGTAATTCGAACATCACTGCTGACCATTTTTACAGCGTGAGCGCTAACAAACCAATCGATCTTTGATCGAGTAATCAACAGCCACCATAAAGGCGAGTCTCTGGGGAATTTACAGTGCTGTAATAGTTTTACAGGGAAAAAGATCGTCAGCTAAATCAAAGCGGAAGATGGACCAGTCTTTACAGTGTACAGTGAGGTACGATATGTAACGAAGCATTGTAACAGATTAAAGCTAACAAGATACTCATATACTGTACCTGTAATATTTCCGTACAGCCATATTCAGATCATATAAGCTTAAGTCTTATGTTTCGATTCCCCTCACATCAACTCCACAAAAAAATGGTTAACAGTCCGGGCCATAACCATTTCTGGATACTCGATGACGTCATCAATAATGGCTTCTGGTGCGGACTTCGAGGAAATTCATTTACTACTCTTATTTGACGAGACGGCAAGTCCGAGTAGCAGGGATGAAAACGAAAAACTATACTCTAACTAGACCAATTTCTAAGCTATGTTTGCTTGAGGAAGCCGTTTAAAACTGTGTTTATAGAAACTTGGGAGTTTTATAGAGACTGATTAAAATAACCCGTTTCAAATCGGCGGACACTTGGTCTAATGAGCTGTTTAATGATTTAAGTTCATTTTGTCGTATTTACTTTCCTGAATGTTAAGTTCAATTCAGCCAAACCCCAACGTTGTTGTGGCAAATTTTTCCTTTTGTTTTCGTTTTTACTTGCACTTACTCGTTAACTTGTTTTCTTTTCGTCCCTTTGTCTCATTCTGGTATTTTGTAAATTTTTTTATGCGCTGTATGTAAATTTCGTCGTATATATACACCTTATTCGATGGTTTAGCATATAATACGTGCGGAACGGGATATTTTGCGAGTTGCGTTGTATTTTTCCGAGCCCCGCAGGGGCGAGGAAAAATACGAGCAACGAGCAAAATGTCCGCTCGTATTATATGCTAAACCATCGAATAAGAGGTTTCTTGTTCCACTACAAAAAAAAATTATGATGAAAATGTTCGCGCGTATTATATGCCAAACCATTGAATGAGAGGTTAATTATTTTACTGCAAAAGAAAAATGTTATTTTGGCTTCTATTTTCTAATGAGAGTATCCAAAACATCCTGATTCTGTCAGCCACAGTTGCTCCTTTTGCATCCGCCGGTATTTGCCCTGTTGTAAACCGGTTAAACCAGGACACTACGGTGTATTACGGCCTCGTATTTTGCTTCTCACGGTTCTCTTGACCTTATATGGTAAAATGACATAATAGTGGAATAATAAAGTTTGTTATCGCGTCTTTTCTATGCAGAGTTTTTTGCGTGTCTATTTGTGTTGGTTTATCCGCGTCAGTAGTGTTTTCTCCGTTCCCCGAACCCCAAACCTTTGTTAACATCCTCAGCATTTCGTAAGCAGCCTCGTTTCTTATCGTTTTGTGGAATTTCGTTTTTGCAGTCGTGTTTAAGTAGTTTGTCTGTATTGTAACTTTTATTTTTTTTCCCCACTTTTGCTAGTCGTGTTGTTAGTAAAACAATTGCGAAGGTCATCGTGTGTGTTTTTTTGAATCGGCCTTTGCCTTTTCAATGGCCTTCCTGACGCGGCGCTTGATGATGTTATTTTTGTCGGATAGAACTGTAACATTGTGTGGGTTGCTGTTGCGACCCGCACACGACAGTGCTGGCAATTCTCCCACCCCCACTCCTCATACGAGGTGAAAATGTTTTTGGAAAAATTCTACATACACGCATCCAACGTTGTTTGCGCGGGGGGGGGGGATGCATGGATGGGCATGTGTGCGCGTGCGCTATTCTAAAAGTATAACGTGCACTTGGATCACCCAAAAAGTGAAGCAATGAACAATATACATTATTATTCATTAGTTTTTTTCGTTTCTGATTACTCTCAAATCCCACGGCATATCCTCAATAAGCAGCTAGCCCTGACCAAATCTGGGAGACGTTTTGCAATATTTAATAAAATAACATCAATAGAACAAGCTATCGCCAGTAAAAGGGACGGCAACCGGGACGCCCGGGGGACAAGGTTGCTTTAGCTCAGTTGTTTTTGTAAAGCTGGAGAAAAAGGCTGAAATTTTCACTCCTTTTACGAGGAATAAAAAGCCCAACTTCTGCATAAAAACATGGCAAGAAGATGAGCGGAAAATTACGGAATTTATCTGCAAACAGCGTCTGTTCGGCATAATGTATACATTATTAGTTTGTGTCCTTGCATATCGCCATTAGGTGGCCAATAAAACACATTTGCGCATTTGCCTTAAAGGCAAGCAATAAATATCAATATACAGTGGACCCCGTTAATACGGTCACCAATGGGCCAAAAAAAAAAATGGCCGTATTAACGGGGTCTTACTGCAAGAGGTAAAATACTGTATAAGAAAAAATAATTCTGACCTGACTTGCAATCAATAAGAGCACCCCTCTACGAAATGTTTGCTTTTACATACATCGAATCAAGCTAAGAATAACTAATTCTGCTAAACGCATGGCTTTCGTAGCCATAAAGGTACAGGTCTGCAACTCCTTGTAGTGTCGGAGTAGTAAAATAAGATTAATCTTTATCCGCTCGGCAGGTCTCACAAAAACAACCTCGTTCCCAGGGTTCTCTGTCTTGATTTAAGGAAGAACCCTGCTTGCGACTTGTCACTTGGCTCCCAAAATCTGGGAGCCTCATCAGAACAAATTTACAGGTAAAATTTTCCTCATCATACAGACGCTTTCGATGTTTTCGAGGCAGAGCAGCAAACTTAAGCCAGGAAGCCGTCAGTTTAATGGGTTTTGAAATCATATAATGTGATGGAGAGGTACACACATCAATTTTCGCATCTCCAGAGGACTAGGACAAGAGACTTTCCGGCTTATCAAGAATTTCAGGGACCGCTGGTTGAAAAGCAATCGCCAGAAAGCAAACCAGTCAGACGAGTGCAGCGTCAGGCGTTTGCTTGCGCGAAGAGTTTTAGTCTTTATCATATAAAAAAATTCTCCGTTAACTTAGCAAAGAAGAAAGCATTGACTGTACAATACAGTGAGATCGCTGATAGAGAGATAGAAGTAATTCCCAAAAATGTTTGCTGGATTCCAATTGTTGTCCCTTGGACACTCAATGGATAAGGGAATAACGAACAGCTAAATTCTGTATTTTTAGAATATGACTTTTTTAATTTTCTCAGGCTTTTAGTCATATTATTCATAAAAAAGCGACTGTTACCATCTGTTCGTGTAGTACCTCTACCGTGCGTGTATGTCACGGCAGCCGTTCAGTAAAAACCTGTACACGTACAGATGAGTTACGTTACTCGTGTGTACTCATTGCAGCTGTGTCCATATTTCCTTGACGTTTTAAGACACCTTTTTAGGAAAAATTTTAAATATCGATTGTATTATCCCAAAGAGCCATTATACACTTAATGTCAGATCCCGAGGGAAACAAGTAGTTTTGTTTTCCCGAGAGTCCTGATGTTTCCCGAGACGAAGTGGAGGGAAACATCAGGACTATGTTGAAAGACATGTTTGAACGTGGGTGATAAACCGCGCAACTTCACCTTCCAACTCGTTTTGCAGCATATTGTTGCTAAACAACTCGCACGATTTTGTTCTGTTGAAGAAACAGCCTCTATTGCATGACTTTTCAAGCACAGTGAGCTGTGCTTTTTTTGCTTTAACGTTTAACTCAACTGAATGGAAAAAACTCTTATTCGGCTTTCATTATCCATACGACCTGAAGTAGTAGGTGGGCGCTGTATACTGGACAAGGCATTACTGACTTGCTTAAACTGGAAATGAAAGATTTCAAGGCCTCTTCTCTTTCTTTGTTTTAAAGTGACGAAATGTTATTAAGGAAGTAAGCAACTCGAGAATTCCAACGTTTTGCATACTAGGAGTCTCAACGTGAAAGTGTGTACCGGCGTTGGAACCGGAAAATATTTCCTATGGGGAGGATCGTGTGAAGAAATAGTCAACTGTGGCGTTCTAAAGTCTAAATTCACCCACCAAGGTTAAGCAATAATCGTTTTTTGAAACGATTATTAAAAATTGTTGAAGGTGACGCGTGTCCAGCTCAAAACCAAGCTTTTCGGAGTGATCGCTAATCCATGGGCGTGGGAAGTTTCTCTCAAATCGCACGTTGGTGATTTCTTTTATTGGATTAGCGAGAAGACGAACTTTCAACATCAGCGAGACACATACGCGTTGCACTGTTCAAGGGAATAAGTATGATGTTTAAAAACGGCATAGATATTGTGAATTCGTAGCAAGCGAATATCGCAAAAACCTTTTGCCCAGTCCAGGCTTAAAAAAGATGCCGAGCAAAAATACAAGGCAAAGCAACTCTAGCAAAGGAAATGTAAATTTAGTAGCAATAGTTAGTCAAGCAAGGTTATCAGACAAGTAAGAAAGAAGACAAAGGAATTCTGAGATATAATACGATGAAAACAGATAAAACGATTATCCTGAGTTTCGGTTAATCCAAAAATGGTTGCTTCTCACTTATATGCACCCAAAGGACTGTGGTTGAAAGAGACTCTTAAAGACTTTAAAAAACGACGCTGAAAAACGTAGCCACACTATATATGGGTAATCAATCGACCGTTGAACCCCTCCTTACCCGCCCCTCTCTCAAACCACATGTGCCAAAAGAGGTCTTGGGATCCTTCGAGGTCAATCATATAGTCTTGAACAAGTTAAGAATCATTTGATATAAGAATTGAAATAAATATTTTTTTGTGCGTTAGGGCGTTTTGGCAACGTTTAGTGGTAAACTCGATCCGGAAAGGTAGGAATAGTGCTTCTAGCGTGGCTCATATTATGTAGACATCAATGAAGTTGTAACTTTCTAGAGTCTTTACACAATATCATCGTAGTACCATAAGGAGCTCGAACTTGACATGGACATACAACAATCACGAACTCAAACCTCAGCCAATTCTGAAAGCGCTAGTAACACCGGGTATAAAACGATTTATGAAGGTTACCGAGACCTTCATTGGTACTCTTGTAGGGCGAAGGAGACAATTCACTTAAAACTCTACAACATCAATAGCGACAGTGGAATTGAGATTCCAGAACTGTGACAGCCCAACGATCAGACAACAGCAGCTGATCGGTGGCACAGCAGACCGCAGTGGGAACAATTTTTTCTTTAATTACGCTGACAATATTTCAGATCATAGCTCGCCAACATCGAGTTAAAATCGAGTTACAATAATCACTGGCAATCACGATGTTATTAATACTCAAAGCTGAGGAAATCGAAACCATCTCCTGAATAACACAGCCACATATTTTTTTCATCTTGGATATTTTATTAGGCTCGCTTGCGTAAGCAGCGAGACTCATAATCTGCAACGCGTTTTCCGCTCCGGCGGTGTAGTCCCTTATATAGGGTATCAATTTCGACCATTTTATTCTTAAATAGGGTATGGTTTTTTGCACTCTAGTCTTGAATTGGGTATGTTTTTTAGAAGAATTAGCTACTTCTTCATCATTTGGCGATAAACCATTTCCCTTTTAATGTTTACGCCAACTACCGTGTACTTGCCGTAACAGTTTTTGGTCATATTTAGGACACAAAAGGGAGGTCATTGTGCCAGGCGTTCCTTGCGGAGACCGTGGAAACTGGGACTAAGAATCGTTGTGTGATCGAAGACACGCATGTTTTGCGGAGAAAGCTTAGGAAAGATTAAATTTAAAGCTTTTCCGAAACGTGTCGGTCCACGAATTCTATCACTTGAAAGCGTTGATTTCTTTGGAACAATTGAACACTACTGAGTGGTCGGAAAAAAAATTAGAATCTTAATAGCACAATTGCGTTGCTCGGCTGTTGTAAACTTTCACTGTATGCAAATGAGTCTTGTGATGAGCATACGATTTATTTTTAGCGATGATTGAAATGAAGTGCCATGTAAATCACTTTTTAGATATCTGGCAATGATGTAATTTCTCTGGAATCGAGGCCCTTAAATTTTCGTGTATTTATACACGCGTATAGCCTGCTACCGCAGGGTATTTCTGGTCGTCGCTAACACGCGTACTAAATCGATTCAGAAACAAATAAAAAGTATCGACGTCGATAAAGTAGGAAGTAAAAAACCTTCAGCGAGTAAATCATGTTTCTTGTAGAATTAATCGACTCCTCATTTCTCTATGTAATCTCCAAGCAGGCGAGACTCAATGCCGCTGTAAGCGCGTTCTTGTTCCTTATTCTATACAGTACACTGGAAAAGTTGAAAATTTACAGGCACATGTAAAAATGAAATCGCACCCTGTAAAATACAATTTGCGTGTTTTGCAAATTCTAATTGAAATTAAAATAGAATTTACGTCAAATTTCAGTTTTACCTCGCCATTTAATATTACTGTAAAAAACAATTACAGCCAGCGTCCTTCGGCGGTAATAGATAGGAGACCATGTAAAAACGTGTAAAATGTTTTACACATATTTACAGTATCATCTTTGGAAATAGCCCGTAAATCTTTTTTCTAAGAACATGTAAATAACGTGTAAAAATCATGTAAATCAAGACATTGATTGGGCCCCGTAAACACCTTGTAAGTCGAAAAAAAAGAGAGACTGATTTGACCCTGTAAAAACATTGTAAATCAAAAAAGGGAGACTGGTTTGAACCTGTAAAATTCTTGTAAATCGATAAAGGGAGACTGTTTTGACCCTGTAAAAACCTTGTAAAAAGAAGAAAGGAAACTGGTTTGACCCTGTAAAAACCTTGTAAATCGAAGAGAGGGATACCGATTTGACCCTGTAAAAATATTGTAAATCGATAAAGGGAGACTGATTTATCCAGGTAAAGACATTGTAAATCAATAAAGGGAGACTGATTTGACCCTGTAAAAACATTGTAATTGGAAAGAAAAGGAGACTGATTTAACCCTAAAGTTTATATGGAAACAAGGGAAAATTGTACTTGGTGTGCCTGTGCCATAGCTGACCGCTGCTGCTGGGTTGTGCCTAAATCATACCGTCCAAAAGGACAGCCGGGGAGCACTAGGAACGAGTTTCCGATTCGGGCCCACTTCGGAAATTCTCGGAAACATCCAGTATGGCTGTTCAAGCATGGTGGAAAACTGACAGCCAAAGGGGCCGTTCTATCGCCAGAGAAGCGTGATGTTACGGTATTGTTGACGAAGTTTGCGTTTATTGTGACTTTTGAAGAGTTCTTGGTCCTGTATAGTGAGCAATACTTTTGTACATACCTTATCAATTTGTCTTGTTCCGCTGGCCGGCATTACCGAACAAAATAGTACCGCCCAACGGGACATCCTAAATTATGGCAATACATCACCTGTAGCTTTCTTTGTTAAACTTTGTTGTAGAACGTGATTTCTGTAGGTTTCCACAAGCTTAGTATAACTCTATAGTAATGTTTTTATTCATAAAAGTGGCCTTGTCCTTTTGGCCGGTATTACAGAAGAAAATAGTACCGTCCAACGGGACATCCTGAGTTTTAGGCCGAGAAATATGACTGCAAGTAAAATAGGCAATGATGTCATTTTTCACCAAGACAACTCCGATGAACACTGACAGTAACTTTTTATCTTTTTCTGAAAAAGCTATAGTGATCGTTTTCCTATATCGTTGTTAGTGAAGGCGTACGTCGCTTACCTAAGTTTCCACGCCTGGGTACTACACCTACTACAGGTACTACACCTACTATCATCATCATCATCATCAACATCATCAAGTGCAGCATTTTGCCTTCATTTTATTTGCTAACCAGATTAACTTTCAAGAATTCGTTGTTACGAAGCAAGCTGCCCTCAAGTTGTCTTTATTCTAACACAGGAGTTTGAAATAACCACGTCCAGTAGCTGCTGGAAAAGCATGAAGGAAACTAGTTTCATGAGCATTGTTACTATGTTGAAAATCAAAACAACCGAACGACACTGAGAGACGTCTTTAGGGATCTTGAAATGTGCTAATTGTCCATTTATAAGTCGTTAATTCCTCTTAATTCCAGAATCTAAACCCGTACAGACCTCTTCGTTAATGGCTTCTTTTTTGCTGCTATAGTTTCTC
The DNA here is from genome assembly GCA_942486035.1 of Porites lobata. Classification (NCBI taxonomy): domain Eukaryota; kingdom Metazoa; phylum Cnidaria; class Anthozoa; order Scleractinia; family Poritidae; genus Porites; species Porites lobata. The sequence continues at coordinate 255,044 of CALNXK010000251.1, read as the reverse complement.
ATTAAAATATATTTAATCTAGCAAGAATATATTTTAATTATAGGACCAATCAAAAACTGTTTTACTTATAGACATAATACGCATACGACTGCTACAGCAAGTCTTATTTTTTTTCATAATATAGCGAAAAATCGATAATGTTATTTTGGAAATTATGATGATGACTTCTGTTCAAACCGCAGAGAAGCATTGTCATGAAATGTCACCAAAATGTGTTAAAGAAAAGCGAAAACAGTGAAAATTAGACAAGTAGGGATAATTAATCCACTCTTGTTACTCAGCGTTCCCGAACCAAGAGAGGTCCTGGGATCCTTTTTGGTGAGTAATAGGAAATAATAAACAAAGAAATGCGTCGTTTTTTCACAATCTCTGTAAGGAAACGAGATTTGATAAAGACCCTTGAGGGAGTTTTTTAAGGTCGTCCTGGGAGGTATTATCTCAAATCCCTGCAGAAAAACACATGAAGTTAATTTGTGTCAAATAAATAAAAAAATATATTTTTTCGACCACGAGTTTTTAAATCCTAATCGCATCAGTGACCTTTATAATAAAACAGGCATGTAGAACATTCTGAAAATTACGCGTTTCATCATTGATCAGCAAAAGTTCATTAAATGTTTTATTTAATAAGCACTTTGAGCAACACTGATCTAGTAGATGCAAGAATGTGTTTCTCTCCTTTTCTTACCCCATTCGCTCAAATACAAAAAAAAAAACAGCAAGGCATCAATCGAGCACTTTACTTTATATCAATACTGTAGTTTCAATAAGTTAAAAACTTCTTTCCATGAACGCCGTAAATGTAAGAACAAGATTTAAAAGTCTAAAGGAAAACACCCAACAATTACGTTAACAAATCTCTATCTATTTTAATTTATATTAAAAATACTTAAAATTAAAAGATGCAATAACAGTAAACTTTAAAGATTAAGGGATGATTTGACAGCAACCGATATTTTCACTTTTTTAAAAAATGCAACTAGATTTAACTGATTTCGATTCTTGATGGAGAGATTTCCACTCCCAAATGTAAGAAATCGAACCTTGCAGTGTGTGGATCACGTATTATTACAATATTTAAGTTACTTCTTCTAAGGCGAGATTTGTAGGACTTGTTTTCGCTGCTCATTGGAAAGAGTTCCCTTATATACTGTGGCACTTTTTTGTGTATAATATCAAGAGCCATAATGAGATAATATCATACATAAGAAGGCAAAGCATTTTGTCCCTTCTCGTGGCTAGATTATCCCAGTTAGGAAATTTAAGGAGATCTTCTGATCTCGTTTTATAGTCCTGGGAGGTAATATCGATCTATTCTGCAATTTTTGAATTTACTGAGTAAATTGAGACACTTAGGGAGGTACTTTACATACATTAGAAATAGTAAAGGACCTAAAGCAGACCAGAAAAGATGGTCCTGTTTTACCGGAAGGAATGTTTCAAACTGAAACTCGAGTTTCATTTTCCAAGGCAATTTTTGATACCAGTTTCAGGATTTCAAGGCCGTTTTTCGGTAAATTAATGAAACTGATTTGCGCAAATAGTAGACACGATTCCGGGCAAAATTAACCAGGTCTGAATTTTGCATACCATTTATCCAAACCGTGAACAGACCAGTTTGCCCATATAGATGGTGAAAAACTTTTGTTTTCCACAATCTACTGTTGCTGCCTATTGCCATAAATACGGTATTATTTAAACCAGCTGAGAGGCACTCCTGCAATGCCATAAAGTTACAGCTTTCTTGGTAATATTGCGTGGGAGACGGTTTTAAAGGCTTTAGTGATATCTTAAAATACTATCGTTTCGCCCTGTATCGTGCTCAAAGGAAAAGTAAACATGCATTTCATTTCCCTCTCGGGAGCCAGTTTGTTAAGCCTGTTAACAATACAACGCGTGTGTTATAAATAATTAGCAGGAATTTATTGAATTGGCATGCGCAGGCGCCATAGGTCACGCGCGTATTTTTTCAAGATATGGAATGTAGCAACTTATACCAATAGAACTCGCTGAAAAAAGTTAAGGATCACTGATTTAAGAAAATAAATATTAGCTTGTATATCAGAGCGTTTTGGCAACACTTAGTGGTAAACTGTAGAGGCAAAAATAGTGCTTCTAGCGTGACTCATATTACTGATAACGTGGTACTGTTTGTCTTTTTCATAGGTTATTTCTTCTTCTTATCGTTGCAGGGTGTGGTAAAGTTTTCATGATTAGAAAAGTTGAATATGAATAGCTTCAAGTCAGTGGAAGTCTGGAGGGCTATGATGACTAGGCCTGGGATGTCTGTGACATAGAAGGATGCTAAAGCGATTTCCCCTTTGTAGCAACAAGCTATAGTAATGGTATCGTGTTGCTTGATCTGTGAGCCGCCGCTGGTAGTGAGGGTTATATCCGATGGTAATAAGGAACCAGGTTTTAGCTAGGTTCCGCTGGCACATTTGACCGCAGAACCTCATTGGGAGTGTGTTTCCCAGGTACCGGTGTCCAGGGTGGCTTTAAGGAGGATGTTCTTATGAGTATCCTGTGGAAGGCTTAAATTAATTGATACAAATGCTTCATCTCTAAGACGATTGGTCTCCCTACGTAAGACAACAGCTTGAGGCTTCGCTTCTGGCTTGTTCTAGAGAGTGAAATCGTTGTCTTAGGGCTTTTGATCAGCAGGCGTCTGCAAAATGGTTTGGCTTCTTGCAGGACAGAAATATCTGATCACGTGCTAGGCAGTTGGAAGGTGAACTGTGGGCGCTGTCACAGTTTCCGCTCTTCCGTGTTCCTACCGAAGGTTGATAATTCTACGGTTGGTTGCATTGTGGTCCTTTTTTGGTGTTGTGTTTAAGAACTGATTTGCAACATTAATTGCTGCGAAACGAGTTCAATAGCGGTGTCTCGCGGTTTAGCACCCACGAATTAGGCCTGTCTTGCAGCAAATCAAGTTGTTACAGGTTTCGAAAATGTTGTGTAGCGTGTACTTCTATTGCTTTGCAACAAAATCTATATAAAGTGCCTGTTGTACTGGCCCTTAGCAAACGTTTGCTTTGCAGAATTGTCAAGTGACGTATGTCCCGTGTATGGAGTGATTCCCGTGTAAAATTATCCAATCAAAATTCAGTATTCACCCAACTGACTTGTTGAAAGACAGGTTTGAACGTGGGTGATAAACCGCGGATATTAGGGACTTTTAAGATGCCACGACGGCGACGACAACCAGAACGTAAAAAAAAGCAATAGGCTGACTAGGCAAAACAACAACTCATCACGCTTTTTTGTACATTTTTTTGCTCTCACATAGAACTACATCGGAGAAATTCCTAATTTTACCTTTTATGGGGAATGTAAACAAGCGACGGCTCAATTTTCTTTCTCTTTCTGAACTTGAAAATGGTTCTTAGGAATTCGGCTTAAAAAGAGTTCGCTTGCATTTGACAAAGCAAATGAGTTGGAGTAATGGTGATAGAGATTGAAAGAACACAAATTCACTTTTTAAATGACGTTTTCGTGGCCGTCGCCGTCGTGATATCTTAAACTCCCCATTGCCTATAGGGAGGATCGTAATAAATAGATTTAGCCAGGGCTAAAAGCGAGGCTCCCATCAATAAATTTATAATTTAAATCAAACAATAAACTTGTATTCCACAATTCAGTTAACTTTAGAGCACATTCATGTGACTTTTCAGGGAAAGGCTAAGTGATTTTAGACAAATATAATTTGCAAACAACCCCAGAGTGAACCAAATCTTACATAGAGTTGATGGCCTCATATGTACACCCAAAAACTGGCAATCGTCTTCGATCACATTTTTTAAGAGCCATAATGGCTCTTGATCACCGTAGGTTAATTAGGCCTGGAAAAAAGTTCCGGCCGACTTTTTTGCGTTCGACAAGTTTACTTTACAAAATATTGCCAACAAATCTGGGTTCGTGTAAACCAACCTTATATACCATATATAACCTTATATAACCTTATATAACCAACCTTACATAACCTTGTAATTGCGACAGCTTTTTTATTACAAAGTGCGACAAGCTTTATTACAAATTGCGACAGGTATTACAAAGTGCGATGGATTTATTACAAATTGCGACAGGTATTACAAAGTGCGATAATTATTACAAATTGCGACAGTACAATCTGGCCTTTTTTACCCTCCAAATGGGTTAAACTTTCCGTTTTGCTGATCTAATTTAATTCTTTTGATTGCACCGAGTTGATCCGAGTCCAGTTTTATTTATTTTTATTTTTTCATTCGATCCGAGTTGGTCCGAGTCGATCCGAGTTGATCCGACCCGGACTGGCGGTCCGAGTTGATCCGGTCCGACTTTTGTACCTGCCTAATACAAATTGCTATCATTCAATATTCAGGACGATCGAAGCACGCGTGGGCTTTAGCTAAACCGTTAAAAAAATTTCCAAAATCACCTATACGGCCAGCCGGTTCTGACTTTTGCAGTGCTAGCTGTGGCGAGTGTTTGAATGAACATTAACACAGTTAAGCTCCAATATAATAAAGAATTTATTATGTTTATTTTTTTTTCCATGGTTTAACGCGCGGCATTTTGAGTACTCTGGGAAGCGTTGCTCACTGAACGACTGAAAACAATCGGCACAGCGATTAAAATTACAAAAGAGACTACTAATAATCAATAAAAGAAATAAAATTCGGTGAAACATATACAGAGACGACAATTTTCATTCAGGTATCAAGGAAGGCCAGTATCGCTTCAGACTTTGAAACCCTCTTACGCATTAAGCAAGGTGAAAACGAAAACGATGCCATCCGAAATCGGATTTCCAACTTTGACAAGTGACGTATTTCTCAACCAAAAACCCAGTAAACAAACTAGCCATGAATAACAGAAGACTTCCGATAGCAGCTGATTTTCATTTTGTACATCAAGTGGAAAAAGACAGTTAAAAACATCACAAGTTGACACAAAACTCTGTCAGCTTCAGCTGTCAAAGTAAACAAGATTGAAGATGCTGCCTAAATTTTCCGCATTAACTCACCTGTCAAATTTTTACCAATCAGAACATAAAAATTGGACGTAGAACGTGACCAACGTGTGAACATGGTGAGAAAAGTCAAAAGCAACTGTCTTCACTGCCTGTAGCAGCTGACTGAATTTTCGCGTCCGAGGTCAGTTTGAAATCAAAATTTTAATTGTGCGGCACATAAACAGAACATATTTCATATGAATTTTTTTAAAACTTGAGCCTGCGATGATTTGAAAATCAGTACCTTGTCAGCGGATAACTCCAAAAAATACTTGACCTCGATGGGTAGACACCTGAGCCCGCGCTTCGCTCAAGTGATACTGGTCAGCGGATACCTTGTTTTAACAGCTGTCAATTCATCATAACATTGATGTCCAGTATGTGTATCAGTTTTCCTGTGCTCCGATCCCAAACTAGCTAAAAAGTATGATTGAACATTGTTCGCGATCTAGTAAAACGATTAACTGGTCAGCGGACAGCTTCCAAATAAATCACGTCAGCTCGATGAGTTGACACATGAGCAGGCGATATGGTCATGGGATACTGGTCAGTGGCTATCCAGTTTTGACAGCTGTCAATTGACCATATTGTGAGTGTCATATATAAAAGCTAAGGACTTGCCAAGACACACCTGAGACACCCCTCCCTTCCTTTTGATAGTCTCCCCTACCCTACCCTTACAATCTGTAGACGCGTACGCTCGGTCAGTCACGTGACAACCAAGCGAAAAGAGGTTGACCATATTCCATGAGTATGGGGCTCTGTCCCACGCACGCTTCGCGCGCACGGGAGCCCTGCTATCAGGAAATGGTCCACTGTATCGTTCTAAATTCTAAATTCACCCATCGAGGCTTAAGCAATAATCGCTTTAAATTGTTGAAGTGATCGTTAATTCTTGGGCGTGGCTAGTTTCTCTCTCAATTTGCTCTTTAGTGATTATTTCCTTATTGGATTACCGAGGAGAAGAAGCACCTCCAGAATCAGCGTAACATATACGTGCTGCACTGTTCAAGGAAATAAGTATGATGTTTAAAAACGGCATATATATCTATTGGAAATTCGTAGCAGGCGAACATCGCAAAACCCTTTCTCCCAGTCCGGGCTAAAAAAGTTACCGAGCAAAAAGGCAAGGCAAAGCATTTTTGGCAATAAATAGCCACGCAAGGTTATCAGAAAAGTACGAGAGAAGACAAAGGAATTCTCATACAACACGATGGAAACAGACGAGACGTTGATTCTAAATTTCGGTTAATCCAAAAATGCTTGCTTCAGACTGAATTTTATGCAATCAAAGGACAGTGGTTGAAAGACACTCTTTACTAACTTAATAAAAAGAAAGCTGAAAAATGAAGGCACACTATGGGTATCAATCAACCGTTGAACCCCCTACACCCCCTACCCACAACCCGCATGTGCCAAGAGGTCTTCGGATCTTTTGAGGTCAGGGCGTTTTGGCAACACTTAGTGGTAAACTAGTGACTGATCATGTACTACTTGTCTTTTTCCTCGGTTATTTTTCCTTCTTATCGTTGCAGAAAAAAGGTATAGTAATGGTACCGTGGTGCTTGATCTTTGAGCCGCCACCGGCCCGACTGCCAATGCAGACAGTTGTGCTTGAGATGTTTTGAATGACCAAGCAATCTCCACCGCTTTATTTAGCGTTAGAGAGGAGCCTTTACTTATTAGCTTTCTGTGACTTTGGGCGAGTTAGTGCCAAAGACAATTCGATCTTATATCATTTTGTCTGGATTTTTGAAATCGCGGTTTTGGGCGATCAAGGATCAAAGATGCGTAGATCTGTGATGAATTTCTAAAACAAGGTTAAGACAAAAACACGCTTAGGAAAATCAGTCCTCTCTTGTCTCCCCAATCCCCCAGGTACCATGAACGGTATTCAGATCCTTTTAAGAGATTCACATTAAATAATACTCTAGACAAAGAAATCCACGATTTACTTACAAGTAGTGTATCGCTGACAGATTCGAAAATATTCCAGGCGGAAGCTGATCGATTTTAAATTAAAACCCATGAAAATCCAGTAAAATGTTTCATGGTAAATAAACATGTTTTTCATAGGTGTTTCAGGAGATTTTAATGGGGAATTTTCATGGGTTTTTCACGAAAAAATACTATGAATATGGCATGAGAATCTCATGAAAAAAGCATGAAAATCCTTTAATATTCAACGCTTCATGGCCCATGAAAAAACTGTAACAAACAAAAAACCCATGAAAATGCCATGAAATAGAATGAAGGCAACCATGTCTTTTTCATGGCTTTTTAATAATAATGAAAAAGCCATGAATTGAAAATCTATTTTTCATGGTGTCAGAATTTATGGGGTTTTCATTGGGTTTTTAAATTCATGCCCCATAAAAAAAACCACGAGTTTTCCGTGAACGGTTGAATATTAATGGTTCATGAAAAATGAAATGGCTTTTGCTGACATTTTCATTACCCATGAATTATACTTGTTCACGAGAATGAACTATATTCAAAAATTGTACTCAAACTCTTAGCTACCAATTTTACAATATGACCGAATTCAAATTCACAAAAAGACTACTACGCGAATTCAAAAACTATTAATCGAATAAACGAAAATTGTCTCTCTGTCCAAGTCCTCTTGAAGTCTTCTTGAGGAAATTCCGTTTAGTAAGCGGAAAGTCTTTCTCCGGATGGTTGGCGTTGAACGTGAAAACGTCTTCTCCTGTCAACCACGTGACACCAAGTGTTTTCACGATCGGTAGTCCATCGCTCGCTATGTGGACTTCTTACGCTTTGCTCTCTACAGGTATCCTTTAGAGAACCTTGGTCGAATTTGATAGCCACTTATGAGCTTGCATCCCTGACTTGGACCAGAGCTGATTTCATTCTTCGTAAAGCTTGATACCTCGACTCTCGTCTACCACTGAATCCATACTATCGTCCATGTAAGTTGACTTCAGCACTGTGTCTGCGGCCATTGGGAACTCGTCTTTGTGTTTTTCTGCATGCGTCAGAGCAACAAATTGGGCTTGAGACGGTGAAGAGTTAACTCCGAAAACAACTCGATTGAACTCGTACTCGTCAGGTGCTCTCTCTTGATTCAATGTTCTCCACAAGAAACGCTGATATGGTCGATCTTTGGGGGCGACCTCAATTCCCAAATACATCTCAGTAATATCACACATTAATGCCACGGGGTTTCTTCGGAAACGAAGTAGAACGTCTGTTAATTCTCTCTGCTACTTTGGTCCTTTAGTAAATGGCATCATTTAAGGAGACTTCTTCAAACTTGGCGGAAGCATCGAATACGATGCGAGTCTTTAATTTGTTGTTGTTCGGTCGGGCCTTACAACCGGGAAGTGAGGCAAGTACCACTTCTTTAGAGGTCTCTTCTCTGTGGGGTCCAATCTGCGGATGTAACCCTTCTCAAGGTACTGGTTAATGTTGTTGGTATAGGCCTCGCCTATTTCTGGATTCTTCAGCAACCGCTTTTCAGTGTTTAATAGTCGACGCAGTGCCATTTCGTAATTGTTTGGTAGTGCGGGCTCGCCATCCTTCCAGGGAATGGCAACTTGATAAATGCCATCAACGTATCTAATTGATTCTTCCAGTTTCTCTAGAGAAGCTTTCTCATCTGTAGTCAACGGGTGGAATTCTGTTGATGTCCCATAATTTTCGATCTCCCAGAATCTTCGAAGCAGGTTGCTTATCTTGTCTGAGTTTTCTTGCTGCTCTCTGACAATGTACGTGTGAGTGAAATTGGTCTGCAGGCCTCCGCTTCTCTGAGTGCTGGCAGGTCCCACGCATGGCTCGCCTGGTCTTCCTTTGACATCCTTGAATGAATAATGCAGATCTACGTGATCAGTTCCTATTAAAATATCCACTAGGGGTGTGGTCCAGGTTTCGGGAACTGCATGCATGCCTCTCAGGTGTGGCTACTTGTTAGCATGCTTTCTCCAATCGATTGCCTCTAAGTTTCCTGTGACCCTTTCTGTAGTGAATGCACTGACAGTTTTGCTCACGCTCCCGTCCAAACTTTCTAGTTCAACATCAACGGGCATAGTCTCAAATGTTTCAGTTTGACCGTTCAGAACATTCACAGTGACTTTCTGCGAGATTCCTTGAAGTCCGAGTTCACTTGCCACGTCAGCATTAATGTACGTCTTGGTTGAAGCTTCGTCAATTAAGGCATTCACTTTGATTGCACGATTACCATTTTTAAGAATCACAGGAACTGTTCGCAGAGCAAGAAAGCCTGTTTGTGTACCCTCTGCTGTTGTAGTCGTGTGCGATCTCTCTGCTTGCTTGTCACCAGGCTCCCGAGGAGGTAAAAGAACCAATGACACTTTCTCATTTTCAGGTTTCGTTTCACTTTTAGTGTTCGATATGCCGTGAGCTGCCTCGTTCTTGTCTGTTGTTGGTCCAGTTTCAACCGGTTGTCTTTGATCTGCTTGAGTTTGTTCTTTGCTAACGTGCAAAAGTCTATTGTGACTGTCTTTGCAGTTGTTTATTCCACACACCCTAGTCCTGACACGTTTGACCTCGGTGGTCTCCTCCTAGTTTGCGAAAACACAGTTTCAAGCGTTTCGCATTATTCCATATTTCTTGAACTGGCAAATCTTTGAATTTGTCACAACGCCAAACTCCGTGCTGTCCTTTGCACACTTTGCAAGGACGATATTTCTGAATTTCTGATTCCTGAGCATTCCCAAAGAATGCCTTCTCGCTCCGATTACGTCTTGAATCAACGTTCCTGTTTGACGAAGTTACTCCTCGAATGGTCACCGATGCTACTGTTTGGAATTCCGCTTCCTGTAACACGAATTCCTTAAGGGTCTCGACTGATTCCCAGTGGTGATTCTCGAATAACCAACGATGGTATTGGGCAAGCATCCCCTCGTTTAATTTCTTGCATAAGCTAATGTACAATGTTCCTTTTCCGAGTTCGTCGTGACGATTAGCCTCTTTAAGGTTTACGACAGTTACATCCAACAAGTCTGCAAATCGTTCGATGTCTCCCGCATTTCCCGGGCGAAGGGATTTGATATTTTCCAATTCCTCGAGATGCAATGCTAATTTTCGCCTTTCTCCGCCGAATTTGCGTTCCAGTAGAGCTATTGCTGCTTCGTAAGCCGCGGCTGAATGTCCTAAAGGTTCCACGATCTTAAGGGCTTCTCCTGATAAATGCTGCCGGAGTTGAAGTAATTTGTATTCGGGTGTGGCCGGTGCTTGATGAACACACGCCATAAACGCTGCTTTCCGTCCTTCATAAGCTCTTCTATCGCCGTTAAATACGGGAATGGAAACTCTCTTTAGTTGATTCCACATATCCCGACCAAGCGTCGGCTCTTCGTACCGTTCTTTCGTAAATTTTCGACCTCCGGAGTCGAATGTCTCTTTGTAATGACTATTTAACTCCCGTAATGACTCTTTGTAATCACCAAACCTCTCTTTATACTTAGTTTCGTCCCTTTGAATTTGTTCCGCGCTTTTCTTTGCCACGCTTTCCGTAATCCGACAGCGACGGGTGTTTTCTGACGCTTCGGTTGGTTGCAAGACTAGATAACTCATCTTTACGGGCATCTAAATACTCTTGTGCTTTCTCGTTCGCCTCCGAAAATTCTAGTTCCAATTTGTCCATCTCTTCGACAACTTTTTTCCTTTTTTCTCTGTCCTTAAGGAGCGCGTATTCCATTGAAAGACGATGCATAGTTTCCATAGCACGTTCCTGAGCATCGCTGAGTTGGTGACATTTCTTTTATCTCTCTTCGGCTTGGATAATCTTGTTCGTCCAGCATGCGAAGCAATTTGTTCTTTATCCGAGTAAAGGATGATTTCTGTCTAGCTTTGTCCTGTTTAAAGTCTTCTATTCGCTCCTCGATCTCGCCGCTAGTTGTCTCCTCACCGCCATCATCCACTACTTCGCCGTTCACTGACATGACCGCAATAAACCTCGCTCTGCTACCAGAAATGTTCACGAGAATGAACTATATTCAAAAATTGTACTCAAACTCTTAGCTTAGCCTACGAAAACATCCGTTTCTCCTCGCTCTTCGCCGCTGGGGACGTTTCGCGAGGAGGAACGTCTGCGACTCAGCGGCAGAAATTCCATACTGATGACGCAAATCAATGTTTACATAATAAATCCGGTAGTCATGGGGTTCCAAACACAAATTTGTCCAATTTTGCGTGTCTTCTGGTCGATTTTGGTACAGTGTTGTGTTAATCTGCGAACGAGCTCCAGCAAAACTCAAACGCTTCTTCTAGAGAAGAGTATATTCCACAAATATTGACTGTTTTGCTAGAGATTCTTCGCCTTTACATTTGACCTTTGTGGCCTTTTGTCTTTTGTCTGTCATTCGCAAACAATGGCTAAAACAATGTAACTTCTCCGTCGACCAATCAGCGCTTCTGACCGGATTGCGGACAGATTTAACCTCATCAGTATGGAATTTCTGTCGCTGAGTTGCAGACGTTCCTCCTCGCGAAACGTCCCCAGCGGCGAAGAGCGAGGAGAAACGGATGTTTTCGCAGGCTAACTCTTAGCTACGAATTTTACAATTTGACCAAATTCAAATTCACAAAAAGACTACCACGCGAATTCAAAAACTATTAATCGAATAAACGAAAATTTTCTCTCTGTCCAAGTCTTTCCAAGTTCTAAACTGTTCTGACTTATATTTTTTAACACTAGAGTTTTTAATCTCGGTCCATGCATCACACTTCATCCAATCAGGGCTCGAATGAGTCCCTTAACGCACGAATGTCTTTCACCACCATCGCTAGTTCATTAGTCCTTTTGTCCAATACCCCTGGTTTACTTTTCATGGGAAAGACAGAGACATGGCCATCATGAAAATTTAGTCTTAAACTATTCTCGCCTGTTAAATCAAATACATCACTGAGGATTTGTTGGCCGGTTAATTTGAAGCTACATACATGTAGCAACAACCCTAACCCTAAATAAAAGCTAACCGTTTTTCGAGTCAGTGCTTAACCCTAATTACTATTCTCAGGGCTTATTTAAAAAAAATCTTCAGTCTGCACAGTCTGCAGTCTGCATTTTAACATGACTGCACTTTAGTATGGTGTACTACAGTGTAAATAAGGCCATTAATGACAAAAAAAGTATCATTGCAATACAAAATTCATCTGGAATACATGTACATAAAAGTAGTACTGTATCTCCTTTCCAGGCTGCAATCATGACGTTCCAAATTTCACCGTTGAAAATGAACAACAAATTTCAAGGGTTCCATTCTATTTAGTTTGGACAAGTTTCAATGAAAAAAGCTCATTTTTAAGGCCAATACAGATGTTTATTTTAGGTAATAGCAAATGAACAGCTGTACAAGACAAATCATTTAAGTGAAAACTAAAGTTGTTGTGTTACAATAACGACAAAATGTAAATCTTATCTTTGGTCACTGTTGTTGCCTCAGCCATCAGATCCATCTGGTAAGTACAATAAATATTGAAATGCAGCAACATCTAAACAAAATTAACAGCAGAATACATGTCAAGATTTCATGTAGAATATTTGATCCATCCTTAAATAATAAAACAACGGTTTTAATGATGCAAACCACACAAAAGGATATCATTTTTAAAATTATCGATTCATGAAATATATGGATAAGCAGGCTTTGTTAGAAGTCAAGCTGGCTTTTTTGCTCTACTGCATCTCTAAAATTCCCCTATGTCTTTGTTTTGGTTTACAAATTCAGCTCGTGGTAAGCTCTTTTTCAGCTGGTTGAACTAGCCGGCAGCCAGCTCTAAATGACATCCCTACTAGCCTGTGTACAGACCACCCCCTCCCCTTAGTAAAAATCGGAGAAGCGGCGTCTGTGATTCACTGTTGCTAATCGTGTATGGGAATAACTTTGCATAAATTAAAAAAATAGTTTCTGCTGACCAAAATTTCCATGGCTCATGTTTCATGTCATTGCAGTTCTCAAAATGTCAGTGCATGCGTCTTATTTCCATCGAGCAACTGAGAGAGTGAGACATTTTTAAAATAGGATTACTCTATACCGAGCAAAAAAAATGTTCTTGCAAGCCCTTATTGAAGGAAAAGATCCATGTTGTTATGCAAGCCTTCCCACTGGATATCGAAAGTCATTAGCTTGAAATAAAGTGTTGACAAGTCAGACATGACTAATGAGTTCATGATAGTGTGAAACGTGACCTTAGCATTATGTTTTGCTTGAGTTTTGATGACAGGCCCTAACGCCAATCAAAATCCCTCAATTACATGATGTACACACTGTAGTGATCTACAAATAACAGCCAATCAATTCATTTTCCACATACAGGAAAAATCAAGTGGCCTCCATACAGAATTACCAATGGTGAATCACAGATGCCCCTTCTCTGATTTTTACTGAGGAGAGGGGGCGCTTGTACACAGGCTATATCCCTGCTTACCCTGGCATGATTGTAAACAATCTGCTTTAATACATACATGTAATATTTAACTACTGTTTTACGGTTGTCAGGTTTGTTGAAATGAATTTTGAACAGTTCCATCAGCAGAGCCAACCATATGAAATAGCACACTGTAGTTCAACTTTTCTACCCTAGCTAAGCCAGCTACAGTAGTGCAGACAAAGATCAACTTCTTCCCCTATTAAAAAAGGAATCCTTTACTTTGAGGGAAAATAATATGCTCTACTGCTTAATGATCAGGACAACGGAGTAATGGATCAGTCAATTGCAGCTGCACCCAGCGCCCCCCAGGCTACTACAGGGCATTTGCCTGCCTTGTCAGTCCCGGGGGTGGGGCATTTGCACATTTTGTGCTGCTCGGGGGCCGGGCCTTTGCCAACCCCGCGGTCATTCCCGAGCTTTTGACACGCACGTGTTTTCCTACCAGAATATAACTACACAGAGGATTTTACTGGGAAAGAAAACAGACTGGCTCAAAGGCCATGTAAAGGCATGTTCTTGATTTTATGCATGCATTTCTTCATTGCCTATCAAGCCAGAATTACATAGCGAAATCTGGAGCCATCAAGGTGAATCAACGTTTTTGGTCATTGAATCAAATTTCTGTTGATATTATTTGAAAAGCATCCTTTCATGTTCATAAAACTATTCATAACATATAACTCTGGGCGTAGCTGGAACTGACTGATGCATAACAATTTCAACGTTAGAATAGAGAGACTTTTTCTGTCAAACAAGACTTTCATTTTGGTGACATGCACATCCGGTGTCTAAATAATTTACTTCTTTCATTTCTGTTCTGATCAAGGTCATGACCCTTGTATGGCTTTTCCCGAGTGAATCCGTTCGTCGAAGAAACTGATTTGTCGCTTGAAAAAAAGGATCGTCATGCCCATCAAACATCATTTCGGTAAAAGTGAATGGCTAAAAATAAACTTAACAAAGACCATGCACAGCTTCTCTCACATTGTGTTCCGCAAAGCTTATATTTCTCACATCATGGTCAACTTGAACTGTAATCGCGGCTCTGTCTGACTGTGCCCCAGCACACAACAACGAAACTATGATTATTTCGCTTTAGTAGCAAGTAATCTACAATAAACAAGCACTACTTAAGAATGATTAAAAACAAAACTCACCTAAAATCATTTCCCGAATCCAGCCGACGATCTGATATCAGCGGTGCGAGGTTTTCGTTACATGTTACGTACACAAAAAAAGCGGTCGATTATGCTTCCTCACAGTCGCGCAACAAGTGACGTTTCTTAAACTTTTGCCCTAAAGGTTAAAACATGTTTTGAATCCGAAGATTCTTCCTAAAATTACAATCAGAGCTAACAAAACCCAACACTATCCAAGCCGTTAGTTCCAATTTGAACCGCCCTCAAACCGGTTTGCCTTGCGACCGCGCATGTGATTCGAACATCACTGCTGACCATTTTTACAGCGTGAGCGCCAACAAACCAATCGAACTTTGATCGAGTAATCAACAGCCACCATAAAGGCGAGTTTCTGGGGAATTTACAGTGCTGTAATAGTTTTACAGGGAAAAAGATCGTCAGCTACATCAAAGCGGAAGATGGACCAGTCTTTACAGTGTACAGTGAGGTACGATATGTAGCGAAGTATTGTAACAGATTAAAGCTAACAAGATACTCATATACTGTACGTGTCATATTTCCGTACAGCCATATTCAGATCATATTTTGTGCACTTAAGAGCGACTGTCTGTAAATATCGACCAAAATCGTCTTTTTGTGGCACAAGTTGAAAATTCGAATTTCGCTCATTTTTGGCTCATCGATAACCCTTAATGAGTAATGAAACATGCTGTAGTTAGTTTTCCCAAATGACGTATTCTTTTGTTAAAATTCGAGGTAACTCATTTTGCCCGTTCGGAGCTCAAAATCCACTTCCGGTAAAGCGAAATTTTACACAAATTTCATTGACTCGTACATCAAACTACAAAGATTTGGCGGCCTTTGAAGAACACGAATAGTTTTTATGACCCTTTCTTTCTCATAAGACGATAAATTTGTGAAAGCTGTAATAAGTTTGTGGCCAAAAAGGTATTGTTAAAAATTGGCCCTATTGACAATTTCACCGGTTCAAAATTATAGGGTTAAAATAATGTAGATTTTTACAATGCGCTATAACTTAGAATTTCGCAAATTGACTTTCTATGGTTTAACTAGGCCCAAATATATCAGAAAATCGAAACAAATCTTTGGGCAAACGATTTTAAGTAGCCAGCAAGACGCCCAGTTCAACCCTAATCTTGCGAAAATCGCGACATTCCAGTGGTTAAAAATAGCGTGACACGGCCCGTTACGCCAGCGGTGTTAACGACAGATTCACTTTCAACATTCTATTCAACACTGATCACATGCCGAATTCCAGCATACAATCTATATTACATCTTTCAATAACCTTATCTTATTTAGAAGAGTCATTTTGTTTGGATACAATATATAGTGTAGAATTGCCCAAAAGTCGTCTTTTTTGAGCAACGTCAGCAAGACGTCGACGACCGAGCCCAACGAAAACAAACTTTGAACAAGTACAGTGGTGTGTTTCATAATTTAAGCATCCGTCAAAAGGCATAAATACGTTACATTTAAGACAGGGATAACCAATATTAACTAATTCGAACAATATTTTTTTTCTTGCGAGTTTTCTCTTTAAAGTAATTATGTATAAGTATAAATGTACGTTTGGATGTATTACTATCACGCTTATAAAGGTACATTGTAACGAACGTTTCAGAAAACGTTTTAACTCCTTTCGATCGACGATGAAACGCCATCATTAAAAACAAATCACCAAAAACTTTCCTCTACAGCAAAACGGAAAATAGAGAAAAAAGTGGCGTTTTACTAATGCTAAAGCAGGAATAGTTGCAGCGTGATCATGAGCTTTTAAAAATGGCAAATGCTCCTAAATGGACATCTATAGATCCCTTGCATCGCCATTGGAAAAAAAACTCTCTGGCCCACTATGAACTAGCCTATTCCAGGCGTAGTGGACAGTGGATAGTGGATAGAGGACCGTGGCGCGAAATGGGGAACGGGGGAAAACAAACGTGGAAAAGAGTAAGAGGGAGAGAGTAGGAGGACCTTTCGCCCTCAATCCCTAACCCCGCCCCTTCGCCATTTTTTCTAGCCCACCTTTCTTTGCGTTTTCTCAACTATCTGAAGGCCTGTTACAGGTTACCTACGTCCTTCATTTACAAATTTTTATGGTATATAACGTATTTATTCGATTAACCGCCCTGGGTGCTTATTAAATTTTTGGAACTTGAGAGTGGGCGCTTATTCGAGGTGGGTGCTTATTCGAAGGCTGGGCGCTTATTAAATTTCGCCATTCTCAGCAAGTGTAGTATGTTTATTTTGCAACAAAACAATAAATGGTAATAACAAAAGGCGGACATGTAACAAAAAATAAAATGTAAAATGCTCTGAAGAAAACTCCGTCTTCGGGAGGGTCTATTATTATCTCTTATTTAAGTTTGTGTAGGAGGGAGTGGGCGCTTATTAACTGTTCTGCCTTTAGGAGGGGCGCTTATTCGAGGTGGGCGCTAATTTGAGGTTGGGCGCTTATTCGAATAAATAGAGTATTCAACTTGAGCGTCGAGCACTTTTGGCGCTTTGTTATTGATCAGCAGGAACGGATTTGGTAGTACTAACTTTTCAACTGCTTTTAGACTGCCAATTTTTTTTCTTTCTTTCTTGTTGACTTTCTTTTATTTTTTCTTCGTCAGTTTCTACCGTATTTTTTAGACGTATTTTTCGATCCTCTCCCCAGTCTCACTAACTCTGCCCCTCTCCCCTCCCCCTCCGCCTCCCTTTTTCCGAAAAAAACAAAAACAACAACAACAACAATAAAAATAGGGAAACAAAATAGAGTAATACTAAAGCTAAGAAGAATCTTGTAACGAACGAATGGGAACACCTAAAAAGGAAACTTTCCTCATCCTCCGTAGCCTTAGTCCATGAAACGTAGACGCCCAAGCGGGCCTCAAAAACCTACCTTTGTCTTTGTCACAAACCGAATAAGACTGAAAGCCTTAGTCTGCTTTACGAAAGTACCTTGTAGATCTCCAGAAGAAGAATTGTTTGCAGCCGGACCTCAATTAACCCCAAGAGACTTCGCCTGCTGCTGGTCAATATATAGGACTCGAAGGCTATTCCAAAGAACTGCTCCAGAAAAACTATTTTTCTTAACATTTTTCTGGGGTAGAGGAATAGCGAGTTTTCTGTGTCTCTTAATACGTAATTAGAGATATTGCAACGTTCTGCCCTTGCTACGATCTACTATGCACTTAACAAGGCCCCTCAAGGTACTTAAGCTTACTTAAGATATATTGCGCATATTCTGGGATACACTCGCCTCTCACTGCTCTTTGACGAAATGTTCCTAGCGGCAGATAGCGATGAGAGGAAGCTGTATCGCAGGCTTTTGGACACAAGGATTTTCTACTATTTACATGGGTAAACCGGTCGCTCCACGGTTTGGGCAAATGGTGAGGAGAATTCAGGACTGATTAATTTTGATTCCGTTCGGTAATCGCGTTTACCGTTTGCCTAAGTCAGTTTCGTTTAATGAAAAACGGCCGCGAAAGCCTGAAACTGATATTCAAAAAAGGTTTGAAGACATGAAATCCGAACTTCCGCCAGAAAGTTTCCAACCAGGAAGACCAGGAAAATAGGCGAACGCCTTTTCAGACGTTCCGTTTGTTTCAGGAATTTTCCACTGAAACGTCGAAAGCAACCCGAAACTGAGTTAATGGTAAGCCTGGCAAAGCACCAAAGTGTCCTCTTAGTTTGTTTTAATGGGTCATGTATATAGTCATGCACTAGCTTCATGATTCATACACGTTGTCATACAAGTATATAGGCTCCTCTTTGGCATCCACCTAGCTTTTTTTTCAGTTTTGATCGAGAGCCCGCACCAATACTTAGTCTAAAATATTTTTATTCTTTAAAATTGCTTCAAGGAAATTAGTTTTTATAAACCAAATGGCATTGATTGGCCATGATTTAATTCCTAAATATCTCTCAATGCAAAAAATTCATTCAGTAATCAGTTTTAGTTTTTAGATTTTGTTCTGTTTATATATCATTTTTGGGGGGAAATCGCCAGTCTGAAACTGAACACGAAAGTGTGACGCTATCCCAGGGACCCTAGATGTTGTATCTGAAGAAAATGCTGCAATCAATGAAAATCATAGGTTTACTGAACGATTTAATTTCGAATTGGCTTTTAATCTGCCTTTAACTAAATTGTTTAAAGCATATCTATAGGCAACACTGGCGTGACGGGCCGTGTCACGCTATTTTTAACCACTGCAATGTCGCGTTTTTTTTGCAAAATTAGGGTTGAACTCAACGTCTTGCGGGCTACTTAAAATCGTCTGCCCAGAGATTTGTTTCGATTTTCTGATAGATTGGGGCCTAGATAAGCAGTAGAAAGTCAATTTTCGGAATTTCAAGTTATAGCGCATTGTAAAAATTTGCATTTTTTTATCCCTATAATTTTAAACGGTAGAAATGGTCAATAGGGCCTATTTTTAACAAACCTTTTTGGCCACAAAATGATTACAGCTTTCACAAATTTATCGACTTATAAGAAAGAAAGGGTCATAAAAAACTATTCGTGTTTTTCAAAGGCTGCCAAATCGTTGTGGTTTTACGTACGAGTCAATGGAATTTGTGTAAAATTTCGCTTTACCGGAAGTGGATTTTGAGCTCTGAACGGGCAAAATGCGTTTTCTCGAATTTTAACAAAAGAACACGTTATTTGGGAAAACTAACTACAGCATGTTTCATTACTCATTAAGGGTTATCGATGAGCCAAATATGAGCGAAATCAAATTTTTAACTTGTGCCGACCGTGGGTCGATATTTACGGAAAGCCGCTCTTAAGCTTACAAGTAAGCTTAAGTCTTATGTTTCGATTCCCCTTACATGAACTCCACAAAAAAATGGTCAACAGTCCGGGCCATAACCATTTCTGGATACTCGATGACGTCATCAATAATGGCTTTTGGTGCCGACTTCGAGGAAACTCATTTACTACTCTTATTTGACGAGACGGCAAGTCCGAGTAGCAGGGATGAAAACGAAAAACTATACTCTAACTAGACCAATTTCTAAGCTATGTTTGCTTGAGGAAGCCGTTTAAAACTGTGTTTATAGAAACTTGGGAGTTTTATAGAGACTGATTAAAATAACCCGTTTCAAATCGGCGGACACTTGGTCTAATGAGCTGTTTAATGATTTAAGTTCATTTTGTCGTATTTACTTTCCTGAATGTTAAGTTCAATTCAGCCAAGCCCCAAGGTTGTTGTGGCAAATTTTTCCTTTTGTTTTAGTTTTTACTTGCACTCACTCGTTAACTTGTTTTCTTTTCGTCTCTTTGTCTCACTCTGGTATTTTGTAGATTTTTTTTATGCGCTGTATGTAAATTTCGTCGTATATATACACCTTATACGATGGAAAGCATATAATACGTGCAAAACGGGATATTTTGCGAGTTGCGTGGTATTTTTCCGACCCCCCCCCCGCAGGGGCGAGGAAAAATACGAGCAATGAGCAAAATGTCCGCTCGTATTATATGCTAAACCATCGAATAAGAGGTTTATTGTTCCACTCCAAAAAAAAAATTATCTGGCAATTGGCTTCTATTTTTTGGTAAGAGTATTCAGAGACATCCTGATTCTGTCTGTGAGAATGACGTTAACAATTAGCAAAATGTTCGCGCGTATTATATGCCAAACCATTGAATGCGAGGTTCATTATTTTACTGCAAAAGAAAAATGGTATTTTGGCATCTATTTTCTAATGAGAGTATCCAAAACATCCTGATTCTGTCAGCCACAGTTGCTCCTTTTGCATCCGCCAGTATTCGCCCTGTTGTAAACCGGTTAAACCAGGACACTACGGTGTATTACGGCCTCGTATTTTGCTTGTTCTCTTGACCTTATATGGTAAAATGACATAATAGTGGAATAATAAAGTTTGTTATCCCGCCCTTTTCTATGCAGAGTTTTTTGCGTGTCTATTTGTGTTGGTTTATCCGTGTCAGTAGTGTTTTCTCCGTTCCCCGAACCCCAGACCTTTGTTAACATCCTCAGCATTTGGTAAGCAGCCTCGTTTCTTATCGTTTTCTGGAATTTCGTTTTTGCAGTCGTGTTTAGGTAGTTTGTCTGTATTGTAACTTTTTTTTTTTCCGCACTTTTGCTAGTCGTGTTGTTAGTGAAACATTTGCGGAGGTCATCGTGTGTGTTTTCTCGAATCGGCCTTTGCCTTTTCAATGGCCTTCCTGACGCGGCGCTTGATGATGTTATTTTCGTCGGATAGATTTCTAACATTGTGTGGGTTGCTGTTGCGACCCGCGCACGACAGTGCTGTCAATTCTCCCACCCCCACTCCTCATACGAGGTGAAAATGTTTTTGGAAAAATTCTAGATACACGCATCCAACGTTGTTTGAGCGGTGGGGGGGGGGAGGGGGGGATGCATGGATGGGCATGTGTGCGCGTGCGCTATTCTAAAAGTAACGTGCACTTGGATCACCCAAAAAGGGAAGCAAACAACAATATACATTATTATTCATTGTTTTCTTTCGTTTCTGATTACTCTCAAACCCCACGGCATATCCTCAATAAGCGGCTAGCGCTGACCAAATCTGGGAGACGTTTTGCAATATTTAATAAAATAACATCAATAGAACAAGCTATCGCCTGTAAAAAGGACGGCAACCGGGACGCCCGGGGGACAAGGTTGCTTTAGCTCAGTTGTTTTTCTAAAGCTGGAGAAAATGGCTGAAATTTTCACTCCTTTTACGAGGAATAAAAAGCCCAACTTCTGCATAAAAACATAGTAAGAACATGAGCGGAAAATTACGGAATTTATCTGCAAACAGCGTCTGTTCGGCATAATGTATACATTATTAGTTTGTGTCCTTGCATGTCGCCATTTGGTGACCAATAAAACACATTTGCACACTTGCCTTAAAGGCAAGCAATAAATATCAATATGCAGTGGAACCCCGTTAATACGGTCACCAATGGGCCAAAAAAAAAATTGGCCGTATTAACGGGGTCTTACTGCAAGAGGTAAAATACTGTATAAGAAAAATTAATTCTGACCTGACTTGCAATCAATAAGAGCACCCCTCTACGAAACGTTTGCTTTTACATACATCGAATCAAGCTAAGAATAACTAATTCTGCTAAATGGCTTTCGTAGCCATAAAGGTACAGGTCTGCAACTCCTTGTAGTGTCGGAGTAGTAAAATAAGATTAATCTTTATCCGCTCGGCAGGTCTCACAAAAACAACCTCGTTCCCAGAGTTCTCTGTCTTGATTTAAGGAAGAACCCTGCTTGCGACTTGTCACGTGGCTCCCAAAAGCTGGGAGCCTCATCAGAACAAATTTACAGGTAAAATTTTCCTCATCGTACAGACGCTTTGGATGTTTTCGAGGCAGAGCAGCAAACTTAAACCAGGAAGCCGTCAGTTTAATGGGTTTTGGAAATCATATAATGTGATGGAGAGGTAAAAATATCAATTTTCGCATCTCCCGAGGACTAGGATAAGAGACTTTCCGGCTTATCAAGAATTTCAGGGACCGCCGGTTGAAAAGCAATCGCCAGAAAACAAACCAGTCAGACGAGTGCAGCGTCAGGCGTTTGCTTGTGCGAAGAGTTTTAGTCTTTATCATATAAAAAAATTCTCTGTTAACTTAGCAAAGAAGAAAGCATTGACTGTCAGTGAGACCGCTGATAGAGAGATAGAAGTAATTCCCAAAAATGTTTGCTAGATTCCAATTGTTGTCCCTTGGACACTAAATGGATAAGGGAATAACCAAAAGCTAAATTCTGTATTTTCAGAATATGACTTTTTTAATTTTTTCAGGCTGTTAGTCATATTATTCATAAAAAAGCGACTGTTACCATCTGTTCGTGTAGTGCCTTTACAGTGCGTATATGTCACGGCAGCCGTTCAGTAAAAACCTGTACACGAACAGATGAGTTACGCTACTCGTGTGTACTCATTTGCAGCTGTGTCCATATTTATGACATTTGTGATACTCGTTATACTTAACACACGTGTAGTGTTTTAGTCTTGGTCATTAATTAGCAAAGGAAAAAATACAAAAATTCAAACTTACAATACTTCTAACTTAGGGAGATTCCAAAACGCCCCAGGCGAAAGTTGGACAATTTTGTTGGAGTAAAGATAACTGCAAAAATAAGGAAGACAGTCCTGTTAACACTGACCAGTACATCAAGGACCAGTCAACGCACGTCCCTTGTCAGCCAGTTTTAATCGTAACTAGTTAGGAATTTCAGCTTTTATTTTGCACAATCTGTACACGTACAGATGAGTTACGTTACTCGTGTGTACTCATTTGCAGCTGTGTCCATATTTCCTTGAAGTTTTAAGGCACCTTTTTAGGAAAAATTTTAAATATCGATTGTATTATCCCAAAGAGCCATTATACACTTAATGTCAGTTCCCGAGGGAAACAGGTAGTTTTGTTTTCCCGAGAGTCCTGATGTTTCCCGAGACGAAGTGGAGGGAAACATCAGGACTATGTTGAAAGACATGTTTGAACGTGGGTGATAAACCGCGCAACTTCACCTTCCAACTCGTTTTGCAGCATATTGTTGCTAAACAACTCGCACGATTTTTTTGTTGTTGAAGAAACAGCCTCTATTGCATGACTTTTCAAGCACAAGCTGTGCTTTTTTTGCTTTAACGTTTAACTCAACTGAATGGAAAAAACTCTTATTCGGCTTTCATTATCCATGCGACCTGAAGTAGTAGGTGGGCGCTGTAAGCTGGACAAGGCATTGCTGACTTGCTTAAACTGGAAATGAAAGATTTCAAGGCCTCTTCTCTTTCTTTGTTTTAAAGTGACGAAATGTTATTAAGGAAGTAAGCAACTCGAGAATTCCAACGTTTTGCATACTAGGAGTGTCAACGTGAAAGTGTGTACCGGCGTTGGAACCGGAAGATATTTCCTATGGGGAGGATCGTGTGAAGAAATGGTCAACTGTGGCGTTCTAAATTCTAAATTCACCCATCAAGGTTAAGCAATAATCGTTTTTTGAAACGATTATTAAAAATTGTTGAAGGTGACTCGTGTCCAGCTCAAAACCAAGCCTTTCGGAGTGATCGCTAATCCATGGGCGTGGGAAGTTTCTCTCAAATCGCACGTTGGTGATTTCTTTTATTGGATTAGCGACGAGAAGAAGAACTTTCAACATCAGCGAGACACATACGCGTTGCACTGTTCAAGGGAATAAGTATGATGTTTAAAAACGGCATAGATATTGTGAATTCGTAGCAAGCGAAGATCGCAAAAACCTTTTGCCCAGTCCAGGCTTAAAAAAGGTGCCGAGCAAAAATACAAGGCAAAGCATGCAACTCTAGCAAAGCAAATTTAGATTTAGTAGCAATAGTTAGTCAAGCAAGGTTATCAGACAAGTAAGAAAAAGGACAAAGGAATTCTGAGATATAATACGATGAAAACAGATCAAACGATTATCCTGAATTTCGGTTAATCCAAAAATGGTTGCCTCTCACTTATATGCACTCAAAGGACTGTGGTTGAAAGAGACTCTTAAAGACTTTAAAAAAGGACGCTGAAAAACGTAGCCACACTATATATGGGTAATCAATCGACCGTTGAACCCCTCCTTACCCCCCCCTCTCAAACCACATGTGCGAAAAGAGGTCTTGGGATCCTTCGAGGTCAGTCATATAGTCGTGAACAAGTTAAGGATCATTTGATTTAAGACAAATAAATATTTTTTTGTACGTTAGGGCGTTTTGGCAACGTTTAGTGGTAAACTGGATCCGAAAGGTAGGAATAGTGCTTCTAGCGTGGCTCATATTATGTAGACATCAATGAAGTTGTAACTTTCTAGAGTGTTTACGCAATATTATCCTATTTAACAACGCTGACAATGCTTCAGATCAAAGCTCACCAACATCGAGTTAAATTCGAGCCACACTAATCACTGGCAATCACGGTGTTATTAATACTCAAAGCTGAGGAAATCGAAACCATCTCCTGAATAACACAGCCACATATTTTTTCATCTTATATATTTTATTAGTCTCGCTTGCGTAAGCAGCGAGACTAATAAAACGCGTTTTTTGCTCCGGCGGGGTAGTCCCTTATATAGGGTATCAATTTCGACCATTTTGGTCTTAAATAGGGTATGGTTTGTGCACTCTAGTCTTGAATTGGGTATGTTTTTTAGAAGAATTAGCTACTTCTTCATCATTTGGCGATAAGACCAGTTTCCTTTTAATGTTTACGTCAACTACCGTGTACGTGCCGTAACAGTTTTTGGTCATATTTAGGACACAAAAAGGGAGGTCATTGTGCCAGGCGTTCCTTGCGGAGACCGTGGAAACTGGGACTAAGAATCGTTGCGTGATCGAAGCCACGAATGTTTTGCGAAGAAAGCTTAGGAAAGATTAAATTTAGAGCTTTTCCGAAACGTGTCGGTCCACGAATTCTACCACTTGAAAGGGTTGATTGCTTTGGAACAACTGAACACCACTGAGTGGTCGAAAAAAAAAAAAAAAAGAATCTTAATTAGCAAAATTGCGATGCTCGGGTGTTGTAAACTTTCACTGCATGCAAATGAGTCTTGTGATGAGCATAGTCTGAGCATACGATTTGTTTTCAGCAATGATTGAAATGAAGTGCCATGTAAATCACTTTTTAGATATCTGGCAATGATGTAATTTCTCTGGAATCGAGGCCCTTGAATTTTCGTGTATTTATACACGCGTATAGCCTGCTACCGCAGGGGTATTTCTGGTCGTCGCTAATACGCGTACTAAATCAATTCAGAAACAAATAAAAAGTATCGACGTCGATAAAGTAGGAAGTAAAAAACCTTCAGCGAGTAAATCATGTTTCTTGTAGAATTAATCGACTCCTCATTTCTCGATGTAATCTCCAAGCAGGCGAGACTCAATGCCGCTGTAAGCGCGTTCTTGTTCCTTATTCTATACAGTACACTGGAAAAGTTTAAAATTTACAGGCACATGTAAAAATGAAATTACACCCTGTAAAATACAATTTAGGTGTTTTGTATATTCTAATTTACATGATAGGGTTTGTAAAATAATATTTGCGTCAATTTTCAGTTTTACCCCGCCATTTAACATTACTGTAAAAAAACAATTACAGCCAGCGTCCTTCGGCGGTAATAGATAGGAGAACATGTAAAAACGTGTAAAATGTTTTACACATATTTACAGTATCTTCTTTGTAAATAGCCCGTAAATCTTTTTATGAAGAACATGTAAATAACGTGGGCCCTGTAAAAACCTATTAAATCGAAAAAGAGAGACTGATTTGACCCTGTAAAAACATTGTAAATCAAAAGAGGGAGACTGGTTTGAACCTGTAAAATTCTTGTAAACCGAGAAAGGGAGACTGTTTTGACCCTGTAAAAACCTTGTAAGAAGAAGAAAGGAAACTGGTTTGACCCCGTAAAAACCTTGTAAATCGAAGAGATGGATACCGATTTGACCCTGTACAAATATTGTAAATCGATAAAGGGAGACTGATTTGACCAGGTACAGATCTTGTAAATCAATAAAGGGAGACTGATTTGACACTGTAAAAACATTGTAACTGGAAAGAAAAGGAGACTGATTTAACCCTAAAGTTTATATGGAAACAAGGGAAAATTGTACTTGGTGTGCCTGTGCCAAAGCTGACCGCTGCTGCTGTGCAGTCTCAGGAAAACTGAGAGACCACGCTCGATCGCTAGTTAGAGCAACTACATAATACAGGGTCATATAGTTATTTTGTTATAAATTGCTGTGGCGAAGTCTTGGGAAGCATCTTCTAGAATATCTCTGTGATTACCAGTCCAGAACCATTTTATCACGGTTTAAAGATTCACTGGCTGGTATGAATTTGAATTTTTTCTTTCCCAATTTTTGGAAACAGTGACCACATTTGAGGGGAAGGACTAGCAGCAATGCTGTCACTCCTGATAATAGTCACAAAACTCTTGGTGCTGGTTAACTCTCTGATTCATGTAGAAGCTTCCACATTTCCGAAATTATTTTTTTGCCCGCCAAGGTTGGAGTTTGGGTTGGAGGTTAAGGGTGGCTTTTTAAAGGTTGCTATCTATCCAAGGCTGTGCTCTAAGGAAAATTGAAGGGAACCCAGTGCTCTGAAACAGTAAAATCTAGGGTGCCCAGCATTTGATTTGTAGGAAAAATCTGATACTTTCTAGTCGCCCTAGGGCAAAAGTTACGTGCCAGGGGCCACTGGGCTCTGCTAGATCACAGCCCTGCTATCTATTTCTCTATTTGTTTACGTGTTGTATCTTTTAGTTTTTACTAACCTTGAGATTACCATATTTCCTAAGAAAGCATTTATAGCACAGCAGTTCCTTTTATTATTTCTTCTGAAGGTCTATATTTAATGTTAAGAATGGCAATCAAGTTCACCATTAATTTTGGTGAAAAGAATGATTTACAATGGACATACGATGTAAACAATGTATACAAAGATGCTGATTTTTTACCTGTAGCCTGAGAAATCGTTGAGAAACGTTTTTGTGCTTGACTAAAGACTGCTTTTGGATGCCCTTTATATCCCCTTGTGCTAATCTTTTAATAGTATCCTTAGAAATTTTGAAAGTGGGATACTGTTTTCAGTGATATGCCTTGGAGCCATAATCCTGATTCTTGCATTATTTGTTCACAGGAAAAATTGGCCTCTATCTCTCAGAATCCGGCTTTATCTCTCTTTAAAGGCATCTTAAGCTTCTTGCACTAAACCTAACTCATGAAAATTATGGCCAGGAGACAAAAGAAATTGAGAATCAACCAAGGTTAAAAAGTTTTTACCTGAATTTATTTTTCACCTGTAACATTTACATTAATCAAGTTATACTATTATATCCAATCAGCATCTCTAATTAAAATTGTCATTTTCACAGGTGGAATTGAACAGCTGAGTTGTTGTGGGTATTAAACGTAGTTTATACCATCAAAGGCATTTGAGGACCTTATTCTAGTTCCAGTTGACTCACGAACACAAGGTAAACGTACACATGCA